>VZTU01023045.1:680-16525 GCA_013400835.1 Zapornia atra
CAGCTGGAGGACCATGAGAACAGGCTGGGGATCATGGCTGAGAAGAAAAATATATTTAGCTTACTAACAGAGAAGATGAAAATCAACAATTCAGGAAATAGAAGGTGGAAATAATCTTGTTTGTATTTTAAATGATGACTAGTGACACTAGCATGCTATAAGCTTTCCAAACAAGTTTTATTTGGCTGAGGCACTTACGACTTTTGGGTACCTTTGACTGTACTTCTGCAGTTAAAAGTTGCTTTGGGGAGGGGAAAAAAAAAGAGAAGACAATGGCTGATGAGTGTGTTTTACACGTGGTGATAAGCAGTTCAATTACTGATTTTGGCAATCCTTTTGGGGGATTCTGATATCTAAAATTCGATTGAGTATTACAGCTCCTGTCCACTTGCTTAAGATGAGTTAGGCTATTTAAAAAGATTACACACACACCCCCCACCCTGTTGGATATGACTGGCAAAGTTGTCTCTGTCTTGTACCCTCCAATGTTTTCAAAGTGAACACTGAGGCAGAGAGGAGTCTGGATCCCCAATACTGTGTTTGTCAAAGTTTATACATGTTTTGCACTCTAAGCCCAGTATGCAGAGCTGTGTTAGTCGGGAGGTCTGAGAAAGGTCTTGAAGCAATGTGGCTACATTAGTGTAATTAATATGGCTTCATGTACTGCTTCCTGTTCCACAACCAGTCTGTCTGGCACTCATTTGAGAGGCTCTGCAGGACGTTGTGTGATGATGAGAGGTGTGATTTTTTTTTTTTTTTTTTTTTTTGATTAGAGTTTGAAATNAGCCGAGGGCTGTAATTCCCTGCCATGGGGTCATAAAGAAGTTCAAAGGCAGATAAAATGACAGCAGTCAGCAACAGCAGCTCAGTTCCTGCAACACAGGAGTAATTGCAGCCCATTATTACAATTGACTCTCACTTCTCTTCCCTGAAGGAACTGAGCAGCTGCCAATTTACTGGGCTGCAAGAAAACTGATGAGCCAGGAGATGGAGGTCAGAACAAAAGTTGAGAAACTGACCAAGGCAAAATTCATTAGTCCTGAGTAGCCATAAGAGAAGAGAAGGAGAGAGTGTTGACTGGTCATCACTGATGCCCAGGTGGGAGATTGATTCTGACTTCCATGTTGGTTTGTTTCACCTTGCACTTCTTTTTTCACAAAGAGAAGCAAGGGAGGATCCAGCACCTTTTGTCTTTATTTAAAACAAACCAACCACACAGCAGAGATACCTGCCATTTTATGTGACTTATCCAGACAGGTTGTATTTTGCCCTGCATAAATACATCAGCTATTTCTCTGTGTGTTTTTTGGTGTGCTCTGTAATCATGCGTTAGGTATTTACAGGTTTCTCACTCTCCTTCTACAGCTAAAAGGATCATATATAACTTATCTTCATCTTTTCTGTTTTATTTAATGACGATGTGCAGGTGACAAATTTTAGAAGCCTCATTTGAGGATGATCTTAGGTACTTGCATGTCCCTGTGTAAATGTGTAAAATTAGCAGGTAAGGTGTGAAAGTTGTGTGCGTCTACTTGTGTTTTCACCAATAAATGGTAATGTTCCACTAAAAGTGCTACATCTATGTAAAGCTCTGCTTTGGAGGCTCTGTTTCTTTACCCTTCTCACTGATAAGGTATGGAATATCAGGAAAAAAAATCTTGATATATGCAGGTGGAGCTCTATTGGAATTTTACAGGGAGAAGAAAAAATCAAGGTTAATAGAGTGCGCTGTAGGTACAAAACCAGAAGATGTTATCTCATCAGGGTTCTGTGTGATTCTGTGGTGCTAGCTGTTCAGGTCTTCTAATTGTGCAGGTCTTTCATCTGCAGACCTACATTTCATTCTCCTACAAGGAATGCAGATGTATTTTAAAATACACCTGAAGAGGGCTGTGCAGATTTTGTTCTAGCTGCTTGTACTTATAAATGGGAAAGTTATAGATGGATTTTCAGTATATACAGGAACATTTAAGGAAAGCTGGTGCTTGTAGGATTTGACACAGATACCTGGGGTGAATCTCTAGCTCTGTGAATGTCAGCTGGAGCTTTGCCATTAATGTCAGAGTTGCCGGATTTTCATTTTAGTCCAGCATTTTGTTTCATTACTGAATTCTTCTTTGTCCTAGTTTCTTAAATGGCATGTTCATGCTGGGAAAATATACCTTCTTCTAACTTCAGTGTGTTTGCAGATTGCAGTTGTACATTCTTGCTAATATAGAAGGATTTTTGGAAGCTTTTCTGTTCTCAAAAATCAATGTAGCATGTTACAGGCCTTCACACCCACGGTTGGTATAAAACGCTGTTGCTGAGTTTCTGAATATCCTGCAGTAGAGAAATTTTATAATTCTAATGCTAGAAGATTCTCTTTTACAGTGTTACCTTGATGAAGCCTTTGCAATGTTGCTGCAACTTGTGTGATGAGATGTATCTGCATACCTTCAGTTATGGTCAGAGCAGCTTCTTTTAAAGCTGTACTTCACCATGACTTGAAGTGGGTTGAGTTTGCTGCTGCATAGGTCAGGATGTTGCTGTTAGATCCGCCCATAAATCTGTGCTTCCCTTGTTTTGGCAATTTTTTTCATGACAAGTGACACTGTAGGTACTGGGTTTTTTACCGACCTCTGGTTTGTAAGGTATCTTGTTTGAACTGAACATAGTACTATCTATATATTTCCAAATTATTTTTATTTTTCATTATTACCTGATTTTGAAGGCTGTTCTAATAGAACATCGAGGACACAAATTTGTAAACTTGCAAAATGTGAAAATCTAGCCTTTCTTTGCTACATTACTCAGAGCTTATTAATGGTTTTAGAAGTATATCTTAAGTAAGTAGTGATCAAAGCCTGTTGCCCAAGCATGTGCTCTGAAACACAGTTAACATTGCTGTTGGCAAGTTTTGCTTTTTCAGTCTCTCCTTAAATTCAGATAAGCAAGATCTGTTTGTTTGTTGTATAAGGAGACGGATGGGAGTGAGACACCCAAGTAAAAAGAATGCAGGAGACAGGTGGGATCATCGCACTAGGAGCGAGAGCGAGCCGTGTGTCTGTAGCTTATCCTGGGTCCTGGAAGACCTTCCTGTATTGTTCATTCTGACAATAGGAAGGTCAGTGAAACAAACAGAAGATAAATGTAAAAGCGGTAAATGGAGATAATTTCTAAAGATCGTGTAATTTCTAGTGTTCTTTCTACCAACTAGCTCTCTAGTTGGTAACACGGAGTATGAAGGTAAAAAGAGTATGTTGTCAGGTTTTTTAAGGATAGGAGGGGTTTTTGTTTTGTTTAACTTAGAATTTTTTGTAGTATCTTCTTTAGAGTATGGTTGCTCTGTATTTGTATGAACAGTTTATATTTTTCTGTTGTTGCTTCTCATTAGCAGAAAATAATTCCATTGCAAGCTTGAATTTACTTAACTTTTTTGTAAAGTGCTTCTAGTTCATATTTTTTTAGTTTTGAAAGACTGATATTCATAAAAAATGTAGACTGTTATGTTAATTAAGACAAAGGCATTAAATCAAGGCTGTATTAATTCTAAACCAAATCCTGAAACATGAGTATGCAGATGTTTTGCAGCTGGACCTTGTTTTATTTCTGACAATCAAAAAAATATTTAAATAGCTTCTCTGTAATTGTATGGGAGCTCTTTGAGTTCTGAGTGGCTTTGGTTAAATTTTGTAGCCGTGATAGTTACCCTTCTTAGCTTTAATCACTGTAAAATAAAACCAAAAAAAAATCATTGAAAGCAAATGGCAATGGCTTTTACATGAACTCATAGTAAGACTTGTTTATTGAACTAGAAGTTCAGTAAACTCTATAAGCATTTAATACTCCAGCCATTTCAGTATTTAAGTAGTGAAAAGTAGCTTGCTTATTTGTAAACTTCATTGATTTATGAATCTCTTACATATTTGCTTTTATGCTAACTGTGTTTTCTTTAAGTGGGATCATTACCTTCATGACAGTCTAGGCAAATGCGAAAGTGAGTAGCTGCTAAGCAGTACCTGCATGCGTGTCCATTAATGATTCTGCTTTAGAAAGAATCAAAATACTTTCTGTGCATTCATCAGCTATTTTAATTTTTCTTTGTGTCACAGAGCCAAATTAGCATGTGTGATATTGCAGCCAGGAGGAGAAAACAATTTCTTCATAACCAAACTAACCACCACCAACAAAAAACCCCCCACCACAAAACCAAATCCCAAGAAACCTCTAACAAAACCCCCACTCTATTTTTGGTTGAACTAAGTGTAAGAAGAATGCCTTCCCAGGAGAGAAAATGCTGAAATGACTGGGTTAGGAAAATTCCTGCTTATCAAAAGCTACTTTGTAGCGTTGCTGTTGTCATGGCATCAGCCCTTGGTCCAGGCACAGGAGAATGTATTCCAAAACTGTTGGTGCTGCTTTCCCTTCGCTGTATTAGAATAGATATTACAGAATTGGGGAAGAATTCACAAATCATTTGTTCTCCTTAGGTTTCTGATTCTAAGCATTAATGGAAAGTTGCTGCTTTAGACTGGCCTCTGGAAAATGTTTGTACCTTCATGGAGTCTAAGGCACATCCTTCAAAGTTATTGTGCATGTATGTATGCATGCACACACTCAAAGGATAGCTCTATTAAGTAGGTATTTATGCCTTTCTTAAGAAAATTTATTTTGCTGTGTTGGCTCAGATATTTCAGAAGATTCTGAATTCTAAATTGTAAGCAAATATGAAATTTGATGGGGTTTAATGTCTCCATCTTGATAGGGTGAATATTTCCTAAGCAGATGAGAATTTATGCCATCTGGTTAAAATGTTTTATGTACTTTTCCTTTATTTTTTCCCTCTTAAAGATCATAATGTCACCTGTTAACGTAAAACTTCTCCCTTCATGGCTCCGTGAGCAGTAGGTGTCTATAATCTCCGTAGCTGGGAAAAGTAGTTAGCACAATTCAGAGCTCTCCATATTTCTTTAAAATATTCCAAATAAGGGTTTTTTCATGTGTGTTGTTGCAATTCCCAATCTGAGAAGAGCCATTCAGTTTGGTGGTGTCAGAAATTTAACCAGCAGCCATTTTCTGCACCCCCTGTTCTTTTCCAGCACCCAGCCTTGCAAAACTGCGACGTGCTGCGAGGACTAATTGTCCTAGCACTTTTCTGTTTGAGGTCAGTAAGTAAAAGCATTGTGCTTAACCGATGATGCTTTTTATTGGTCAATGTCATATTTGTTTATCTCCACATGTAAATTTGGAGGAAAGTGTGATTTCTGTTATATGGAAGTTTTCTTGGTTCATTAGGGGAATCTTTGCCAGCAGGGGTATTGTACCAGTTTGCTCTACTGTCCAATGACAGCTGTCCAAAAAGGTTTATAAAGAAGTCAATCCTGCATGACCACCGTTCTAGATTATTTTTAAATGTCACAAAAAAGTTCACAATTTGTCCATCCTCTTGGAGTTCAAACGCTTTGTTAGCAGTTTGTCTAGACTATGAATACTTAACAAGGACTTTGGTGTCTATGTAAAGCTTCAGCAAGAAAATTATAAAGCTGTGAATTCAGAAACCTATAACTGTATGTGGTACTCTTAAAATACAAAGAACCTGGTCTCCAGAGAACAGTCTTGATAAATCTTCCAAGAAGGTTTCCAGTTGTGAAGCACTTTGAAAGAGCAGTCCAGATGGCTACCTAAAATTTTAATAGTAGTAGCTATATTTAAAAATGTCGTCGTATCAACAAGAAGTACTCTGGGCACTCATTACAGGGGAGGTGTTTAAAACTGTGTGTGTGTTTGAGATGATGTCTGTAGAGAAACCGGTTTCAGATAAATGAAAAAAAAAAGGCAGGTGAAAAGGATTGGACAGTGAAAGTGAGGAAAACTGAGGAATTTCCAGGTAACAATGTTTCGTATGTATTAAAACCCTGTCCCTTTGGATTAAGAATTAACTCTGAACTGGAATGAATTTCCATGTGTTAGGAGTTCTGTATCGTAAAGAAGATGATTGTCTCTTTTAATAGCAGGCAATGTTGTAAATGGCCATGGAATAAGAATAAAGGTGAAAGCCTTGAATAGATGCTGCACTTGCTCACGACAGGCTTTGAATTTTATGTATGTGTTTATCTGCCCTGTCCTTGGGTCATTTCATGATGTTTCATGAAGCAGCGAAAGTAAAGATCGTGGCACAAGCAGGCTGCCACTGTTTCAGCCTCTCCAGCTAATCAGATGCTGCTTTCTGAATGTGCTCAGTGCTGCAGAGGAGCCCAGCTGGGAAGGAGTTACCATAATTGTTCAAATTGGAGCCTCGCCTGCACTTGTCTTTCATGTGGGGCATGGGGTTGGCAATAAAGAGAGCAGTTTTGTCTCCCTTGGTTGATATCTGTCAGGGTATTTTGGAGGATAGCAAGGCAGGTTTTGTGTGCAGTGTTACCAGATTGCTTTTGATGCTCGATTCTGTCTTGTGTGCCTCAGATGTGAGACTGTTGCTTTCCTAGCACGTTGAGTGACAGGAGAAAGAAAGCATGTGCGTGCAGAATGGAGTATGGTCTGAATCACACTTTCTGTACCTCAGCTGAACTCTGATCTGTAGAATAGTTGACTAATTCAGTCTTTTCAGTATTTTTCTAAACCAGCAATGCAAATGACTATGGTACTTTTAAGTCATGAACTCTACTTTGCAGTAATAGCTTTAAATTGCTTTGTGTTAAAATGTACAGCTTCATGTGGAATTCAGTTCCATACATTGATGCAACAGCTCACACAAATTGTTTCAGAAACAGTGGAAAGGTTATTGGACCATCACTAAATGGCATGCCTACAAATTATTTGTAATGGCAAGGCATGGTTGCAGCATGGATTTCCCCCCCGCTTCCCTTTCTGCACCGGTGAGAAACTTGTGAATATTTGGAATTGCAACTTTTCCTCCCCTCTATGTTGTCATCTTGTTTTGTTTAGAGGACGAAGAAATGGAAAATTTAATATATGTATGTATTCATTTGTAGCTGTTTTCTTTGAACATCTCTTTGCAGATTGTATCATCTTGTCTTAATTCACTGTGACCATACACAAAAGCTTTTCCTTCTGGGACTCGGGGGCGAGGGGGAATTTAGACTCCATGTCCTCTGCTCTGATTTATAATCTGTAGGTCTTGTTAAGACCTGAGGTATTCAGCGGGTGCTGTTAGGCTGAATTTGTTTGAAGCCGAGAATTTATTTGGTAAAAAATTAGCTGGGGCTAGGTGGAGAGGTGGATGCACTTGTGACTATGTAAGCTTCATTTTTGGGGAGAACTTTGAATACCAGTGATTAGATTTGTGCACTTTAAACATGGGAAAACTTAGCTTGTTTCAAATATCTTCATTTCATCCGATTAAATCTATACAACTTAATATTGTGCAGTAATTACTATAATATGCTATTTTCTACCAACGGTGTATAACCTCATTCAGTGCATTGTTTACTTACCGTTTGGTAATCTTAATTTTTTTTTCATGGAGTAACATCTGCCTTTTTTTATTGAACACTGCTGAAAAGTGCCTTACAGAAAGAATCTCCTCATCAGTAAAGAAGTGTTGTGAGGAAACAAACAGTAATTGCTGTGTTTGACTGTTTGAGGAACAAGAATGAATGTATTTTTTTATCAGTTTCTATTAGGTAAAGAAACATGATTGCCATCTCTGTCACCACATAATTCCAAGGAACAGAGCGAATGATTCAAATATCCATATATTTTTGCATTCTTTGTTTTCTCTGTCTTTTATGGAGGATTGGGAACGAATAGCTTTCTGTCAAACTATACCTGCTCAAAATACTGCTTTCACAGGTCTCAGCTAAAGTTCCAGTTGCTCAGCAGTTCTGCAAATCAAACCCTAGAGCATAAAGTCAGGTACTAGGAAATGAAAAATGTGCAGTGAAATGACTATGCTAAGGCTTTTGATTTGCACTGAGTAGAAATTGGCAAAGGCAAAGATAAGAGCTAACTCTCCAGGATAATACCCAGTTACTTTAATTATGTGATTTTAAAAAATTTTTTTCTTTTTTTTTAATTTTGCAGCCTAGACAGAAGCAGGGGGGGTTTTCATCTTCGTGTGTCCTAGATCCATCCCATACCAAAAGAAAGGCATAGGCCTGATGGTGCATAATCAAGTAATTAAAAATTGTATTGATACTGCAAAATACAGCTGCTGAAGCGAGAATTCTGAATTACTTCTGTAGTAAGTGAAAAGGAAGATTTGTAGCTAACTCCTAAGGTTGTAAGTACCTTAGAGTGTTGATCAGAAATGCATTTTTGAAACAAATCTCATCATCCCCATTTTGAAATTGCTCTATGATGAAAGTTAACACAAAAGTACGTGTATTGGATTTCTTAATAAAGTAATGATGTGGAGTAACATGGAGAGGGTAGTGCTCCAGTAGCATGTCTAAGATACTCCAGTGAAAACAAGCCTACTGTATGACACTGACTAGAGCTAATCTAAGTGATCCTTCTAAGTAATCCTTTGACCTGATCACCAGCTACAACTACCTGATAGGAGGTTGTAGAGAGGTGGGCAATGGTCTCTTCAGCCAGATGACAGGAGATAGGACAAGGGGAAATGGGACAAAGTTGTGCCAGGGCAGGTTCAGATTGGACATTAGGAAAAAAATTGTTTACTGAAAGAGTTGTTGGGGCCTGGAACAAGCTGCCCATGGAAGGGATTGAGTCACCTTCCCTAGATGTGTTTAAAAAAAGGGTAGATGAGGTACTTAGGGATATGGTTTAGCATAGGACAGGAATGGTTGGACTTGATGATCTTAAAGGTCTTTTCCAACCTTGTGATTCTGTGATTGTCACCTTTTGCTCTCTTCCTTAGAATCACAGAATCATTTTGTGTGGAAAAGACCTTTAAGATCATCTAGTCTAACCATTAACCTAGCATGTCTGCCACTAAACCATGTCCCTAAGCACCACATCTACTCATCATTTAGATATGTTCAGGGATGGTGACTAAGCCACTTCCCTGGGCAGCCAATNATATGTTCAGGGATGGTGACTAAGCCACTTCCCTGGGCAGCCAATACTTGACAACCCTTTCGGTGCAGAAATTTTTCCTAACATCCAACCTAAACTTTCCCCAGCACAACTTGGTGTCATTTCCTCTTGTCCTATTTCTTGTTACTTGGGAGAAGAGACCAACACCCTCCTGGCTACAACCTCTTTTCAGATAGTTGTCGAGAGTGATACAGCCTCCTTTTCTCTAGACGAAACATTCTCAGTTCCCTCATCTGCTCCATGCAAGAGGAGGTCTTGGGCACTAGATCCTTCATCAGCTGCTTTGAGCTTTGGACATGCTCCAGCACTTCAACACCTTCTTTTAACCTCTAAAATTATGGATGTCAGGTTGTCATTACAAAATGTTTTGCAGTAATAGCTCAAATCATTTTCAAGTGGTTCTATAACAGGATGCAGGAATGTTGCTTAGCTAAGTAAAGAACCTAAAATTGATGATGTGACTACCTCACACATCATAACAGATGAGCACAAAGTTACAGAGTTAACATGCACAGAAAACTTGAATTCTAGCATCTCTTTGCTCCTCGTCAGGGCTTGAGTTGGCAAACTTCATGTTCTTTTAACATCATTTTCTTGTGCGTGTAATTTATATACTATATACCTCACTGCAGTTTCATTTTGAGACCTCATAAGGAAGAGTGAAAGGGAGAGTACATATGTCTTTACTCATGATGGTGTTTATTCCAATCTGTGATATGTAACTCTCACCTAAAATCTGTATTAAATGTACGAGGGATGTTAAGTCTAAAGATGTGAAAAGCCTGGTGAAAGGTAGACTGGGGAGGCTAAACCTAAATACGGTTTAAGAGGAGAGAAAATCAATATAAACTTGTGGAGAATAATTAATATAATCAAAGTAATTTCTGCATTACTAGTCCCTGTTTCTCAAACTAATGCATAAATATGTCTTAATTTTTCATTAAAGTGGAAAAAAAAAATCCCACTTTTTTCTTGCAGAAATTAGCCTTCCTTACTAGCTGGAAAGGCTGACGTGTATACCTACTATTCAGAAGGAAGGGAGAGAAACTATGATAGATTTATCTGAAGGATTCTAGTTACTGGCTTTCAGTCTCTTGGGAGTAATTCAGTTGTTTGATAGGAATCAAATGCCATGTGGTTAGGATGAAGGAAAAATCTAAATCATGTTTAATTGTGAAGGGAACTCTCAGATCTTTCAGAAGTAATAATGGTCCTTTTATAAATTAGTGCTAAGATGATAAGAAAAATAGATGTTTGAAAACTAAAAAGCATGTGTGCATATAAAAAATGCATACACGTGTGTATGTATATATGTTTACATCTAGCATATTTTTCTTGTATTATCTGGTTTGTCTTATCATTATTGGGGCCTTACGTGTCTCTGTGTGTGCACACCCTTAAATATTGCATGAACACAAGATCTTGCAGCCAAAGACAAAGAAAGCATCATCTTTTAATTCACAGGAAGGAAACTGATGTGCAGTGAGAATACACTCAGCTGATGTAGCAATTTCCAAAATCTCTCTGCTCCTGGCATATACCAGTACTGTTTCTGTACGTCAGAGTTCTGTACTTAAAAATATGCCACAAATATATATTTACTTATGTACATATATATGCGCGTGAGGTAGCAATTTGGCAGCAGCTCTCCTTTTTCTCTGCTAGTGCTGTTATCCCCTTAGTTCCCCAGAAAAAAACTGAGATAAAGTTACAGACTGATACTTCTAATGCGAAAATAGTAGAAATAATTAAAATTCAAAATACAACTTCAGATTTATTTCCAAGAATTTTCATGTGATGGATAAGAGTAAGAGTAAGCTTATAATTGTGGTTGGATTTTTTGTTGGTTTTTTGTGAGGTGTTTTCCTGAAACAAGTTGGGGTTTTTTTTCATCAACTTTACATCTAATGGAGGTAAAGGTAGATTCACTAAATGCAGTCAGTTTTGGTTTGACTAAACAAGAATGCCAGCCCAAGTTTTACTAGTGGAGAACTGAGTGGAAGGGAGAAAATTTTAAAAAGTTTTCAGGGTAAAGAATAATTTTGTAGAGAAGGCCGCCTCATTAACTGAGAGCCAGATGATTTGGCCTCTGCTTACAGACTTAAGGATTCCTTAGAGAAAGATCCCTAGGCCTTTTTAGGATAGCATAGCAAAGGTTATGTGTTCAGCAACTCTGCAAATTAGATTTGTTTAGTTGTGGCTGCATGATTTTATTCATACATGTAGTTAAGTTCTGTTTAACATTTCTGTGCCTGTAGAATAGTGGTGAGATATTAGAAAAGGCATGAGACTAATCTTGAAGCTCCTCAAATTTCATCCAGAATAGAATAAAGAAAGATTAGTGAAGTGTCTCAGGGTAGCTGAGAAAAGATAAAGCGATTTTGTACACTGATCTCTACTTCACAGATACTCATTAAATGTATGTTAAAATAATAAATACAATTCATAGTTTATATATGGTTGACAGGTTTTCATAAGCCTTCTTTTTCATACAGGGTCATAATGATAGCAGGAGTTGCACATTATAATCATTCCTCCTTCAAGAAGGAAAAGCAGCTTACTAGAAAGCCAGTGCTCATCTCATAGTTAACTACGTGCCCCATTAGTATTTTTAGTCTTCAGTTAACTGTGCTGTTTAGTGAATCCTTTTGATCTATTGTATCTATAAAGAATTTGGTTTCTTAAAAAGCTCTTATTGTCAACACATTTTTCAACTTTATTTCAAATTCCTTAAAGTAATATAAATTTTGTTTCAAGACATATCTGTATTTTAAAAAAATTAATCTTCTTAAATTTTTCTTCATTTGTCAGAAAGTCTAAGTCAGTTTAATCTGAAACAAGGAGCTTTCAGTCTGTAGAAGTAAGACAATTCTTATTCTGAAAAGATACTGCTTGGTCTTGCTGTCAGTACATTTTGTGTAGTACTTGAATGGCCCTATTGTCCTCTTGCGCACTCAAAGCGAATGAATTTATCTTTCAAAGTGGAGCATTTCTTTCTTCCCTGTACCAATTCCCACTTCTGTTTCTGAAGGAGAGAACAAGACTGCACTCCTGAAAGCATATAATTCTGAACCTTGAAAATTAGATTCCAGTGTACCTGTCGCTCACAAAGCCTGGTTTATGCCAAGTCTTGTATAGTTACCATAAAGAGTTTGTTTAGACCATTGCGCAAATAACTTCACTCTAATGTCCAATGAAATTGGTTAATTTGCCACTGCCTTCAGTTCTGAAAAGGATATTCCTCATGTCTAATTTTTTCACCTTTCTGACATACCTCACGCTGAAATACATTGTAAGTTCTTATATACTTGCTGAATTTAAAACATGATAATAGTTATTCTCTTTAGTGTGATTGTTCATACACAGGGTACATGTGCAAATTTTGGAGGGTTGCTGCTCCAGCAAATAAAGAATTTCAAATTAATGTGGCTCTAGAGTGCTTTTAGTTTTGCACTGAGTTCAGTACAACAAAGTTGTGTGTCTGTCCTTACAGACACCATGTGAGTTGCCAGCTGTCTGAATCACAGAACTCAGGATTGTGATAAGCAGCACAGAGTCTAGTTGGAGGTCTGTAGCCAGTGGTGTGTCCAGGGGTCAGTGCTTGGGCTGGTCTTCCTCAACGTATTCATCCGTGTTCTGGATGAGGGGACAGAGTGTACAAAACTTGGGGGAGTTTGGTGGCCACCTGGGAGGAGTTCTGGTGGCTAACACACCAGAAAGCTGTGCTGCCACTCAGTGAGACTGAACAGGGTAGAGAATTGGGCCAAGAGGAACCTAATTAAGCTCAACAACGGCAAGTGTAGGGTCCTGCTCCTGGGAAGAAATAACCTGAGGCACCAGTACAAGCTAGGGGTTGAAATGCTGGGCTGCAACTCTGCAGAAGACCTGGGAGTCCTGGTGGATAACAAACTCTCCATGAGCTAGTGGTGTGCCCTTTTGGCCAAGAAGGCCAATGGTATCCTGGGGTGCATTAAGAAAAGCATGGCCGGAAGGTCAAGGGAGGTTATTCTCCCCCTCTGCTCTATCCTGGTGAGGCCATATTTGAATTCCCCCATTCAAAAAAGACAGGGAATTACTGGAGAGAGTCCAGTGCGAGGCTACAAAGATGATGAGGGGACTGGAGCCTCTGTTGTATGAGGAAAAGCTGAGAGAGCTGGGTCCGTTCAGCCTGGAGAACACAGAGGGGATTTTATTAATGTCTAAAGGGAGGGTGGTTGTCTAAAGGAAAGGGCTAGGCACTTCTCAGCGTTACCCAGGGACAGGAAAAGGAGCAATGAGCACAAACTGTAGCTCAGGAAGTTCCTTCTCAATATGAGGAAAAACTTCTTCACTTTGAAAGTGACAGAGCACTGGAACAGGCTGTTCCTGATGTTGTGGAATTTCCTTCTCTGGAGACACTCAAGACCCACCTGGACACAATCCTGTGCAACCTGCTCTAGGTGATCTCGCTTTTAGCAGGGGGTTGAACTAGATGATCTCCAGAGGTCACTTTTGACCCCCACCCTTCTGTGATTCTGTGAGATGTGTGCTGTCTTCAGTCCACAGGGTACTCCTGTACAACTTTTCCCCCTTTTGTTCCAAGGAAAGTGGGCTCAGCTAGTTGTTTGAAGACATAAAAATGAAGAGACTGAAGGGAATCTAGGATAGATGTTTTCAAGAAGGAATGGTATGCAGTAGGTAGATGAATAAAATTTAGTTACCATTTCTTTTCTCTGAAGTATTCACAAAAAATTAAACCAACATAAATGAACAAAAGGAATTACTTGCTTGCACAATTAATATATGGGAAATATATGAAGTAGAATGCTGTGGAGGCCTCTAAGGATTAATTTGTTTAAATTCCTTGAGGATGGGGCGGTCCATGGCTAGTAAGTATGTTGACTTGGCTGCAACTGCATGTTCAGGGACTTTCTAGCTGGAGGACCTTAGACTGCTGGAAGCTTATTCAGGAAGATGAGAATGTACTTGCATTCTTTTTATGACAGTTGCCAGTAGCAAATGCTTAAAGGAAAGATCCTGTACTAGATGAACATTTTATCTGGCTCACTGTGGTAGTTATTTCAGTCGTCTTCATCGCTCATCATTTACTTTCAGTAAACTTTAACCTGGACTTAAGAGTATAATGAACTCTTATAAACCATGGCTTCTGGCAGTCATTCAGCTGTTATTTAATAAATAAGGAATGCCTTGCACTGTTGTTCAGGTACAAGTATAGCATTATTACCTGTCCTTTAAATATCAGGACTTCTTAAAGCCAATTATTTGAAGTAATTGAAACCAGCAGATGAAATCTGCATCCAATTTACATCTCAAAAGCACAAACTATTTAATTTTAGAAAGCTAAAGGTTATTTTTTTCATCTTGCTCATTTGATTTAAGACATGGCTGCCAATAGAAATATTTTTTTATATATTTCTACACTCAATTTTTTTTTTACTTTATATTTCATGCTTCTGTTTTTCTCACTGGTGATGTCTGGCTTTAAGAATGCTTCACTGCCACGGAGAATGCTGTCAAGTTTGTACTCAAAAAGAGATTATTCTGCCCACTCCTTTCCCATAGAACTGATCTTTGCGGATGAATTAGGGAAATGTGTAGGCTTCACAAAACTCTGCTCTAAGACAGATGTGTCAGTATGAAAACTGTTGATTTATAGGAAAATGGGGTTGGGGGCTGAAAGTGAGGGATTTGAGAGTAGAAAAAAGGTACAAATACTAAAAAATCTATTATATGAAGAGTGGCTAAACCAGGGTACTTGTTGAAACATGACTATTTTTTATAAAGCTTTGTGCTGAAAACCACACTGGGGTTCCACGCTGTTACTGTCAAAGGTACTGTTTGGTGAAAAAAAAAAAAAAAATTTCTTAAGAAGTCTGGCAAGGAAACATTAGCTGACTTATCCCACACTGGGTTTGATTAATGTAAATTATGGTATTTTAAAAATCTTGGCTTAAATTAGACACTATAATGCTTTTTGGGGCATAATTGCCTTCAATGCCCTTTGTTACCGTAATGTGATAGAATTAGGACTTCCACTTGTGCATAGACACACATGTGTGTGTTATGTCAGATTTAGCCTTATCAATCATTGCTGAAATGATATTTTTATTTGCTCATACATGATAGCGGGGAATGAAGAGTTTTGTGAAGTGTGTTCTCCATGTCAGCTTTAATGCTCACCAAGTTTGAAAATCTTATGAAGACAAACTTGTCAGTGGTGTAGGTTTAAATATGTATTTAATAGAAAAACAGTCCACTCTGCACAGTCAGGTACCTCTGAAGCTTTTCTCCTCCAGTGCTTGTATTTTTATCAGCCCATACCCAGGTACCTGTGTGAGAGGTAACTTAGTGAATGACTTGAAAATGGTAAGATATGAGGATTTGGCTTTTTGCTGGGGTGATGTAATTTGTTTTTGTTTCTGATTCAGTTACTGTTTCCAGGAAGCATGCTAATATTTTGAGAAATTAAACTTGTGGCAGTGACTACAGATAGATTAACATCTCAGCTTGAGGAGATACTGATGGTATTCCAAATAGATCAGAAGTAATGTGCCTGCCGACCAGTGTTTCCAAAATGCATGCATCTGAGAGAGCCTCACAAGAGCTCCCTGAACATTCTATTTCCCAACTCTGTTAATGTGAGATTGCCTTTTATTTTAAGTATGCCCTTTGATGTTGGGGGAGGGGAGGAATATTTTTTCCTTAAATCAAGAAAAAATTAATAACATTTCTAATATTTTTTCTAATAACTGAGTCACAGATAACTCTCTGTCTATTTTAGCTGCAGCATAGGACTCTTTTTTCAAAGACGTTTCATGTGCTTATTTCACAGAATCACAGAA
>VZTU01023047.1:604-37888 GCA_013400835.1 Zapornia atra
GCACCAGTAAGGTCCCTTATGCTTGAAGCAATCTTGCCTAATGTATTTAATGACCTGAAAAATAGTTATTATTGCAGGATAACAACGTGTTCTGCTGATGCAAAATTGTTCATGTTAATTTAAAATAATGTGCAACCACAAAAAGTCTCACATTACTGAGTCACTGAAATGTAAAATGCCAGAAGAAATTATATGCAAATGAACATAAAGTAGTGCATGTGAGGAGGGGAGTGGAACAGAATGAAAGAACAATGTTTTTCAGCATATATACAGAATAGTAAATTTACGTATTATGCCCCTTCTCTGGCAGTGTTCAAGGCCAGGTTGGATGGAGTTTTGAGCAATGTGGTCTAGTGGAGTGTGCCCCTGCTCAGGGCAGTGTGTTTGAACTAGGTGATTTTTAGAGTCCCTCCCAACCCAAGATGTTCTGTGATTATCAGTCATGGAAAAGTGAATGAAATAAAAATAAGTAGATTATCTGGAAGGTAAAATGAAGCATCTCCAAGGAGAACACTTGAGTAGAAGAGAAATTAAAAGAGAAAATAAAGACAGCACAGAAAATGTAAGTCAAATGCACAAATCCATAATTTACCTGAATCTTGGATATCTTGTATGCTGTTTTTGCCACCCCATAGGAAAAACATAAAAGGCTTTTTGAAAAAGTGAGGAGAGTAAGTGGATGATCAGAGGAGTGGAATTACTTCTGTATGGTGACCGAAGAGTTACTGAGTTTCTCTGTGTTGTAAATGAGATAACAGAGAGGATAGGGTAGAGCAAATAAAATCATAGATTGAATGAAGAAGTGAATGCAGAATGATCATTGCAGTAAGTTTTAGCATCCAAGTACTAAAGAGCTTGTGTTAATATGTCCAGGCAGCAAGTTTAAAACAAACAGTATAAAACATTTTTT
This sequence comes from Zapornia atra, assembly GCA_013400835.1. Lineage (NCBI taxonomy): Eukaryota > Metazoa > Chordata > Aves > Gruiformes > Rallidae > Zapornia > Zapornia atra. The sequence continues at coordinate 1,515 of VZTU01023047.1, forward strand.
TAAAATATAAAAACATAATCAATGTCACTGTGACTAGATGTTGTAAAGGCCAAAAGTTTAACTGAGTTCAAAAAGGGATTAATGGCTACTTTTGTTTCATGAACTGTAAAAAACATCCTGCTCAGACACAACTTTTGGCTTAGGAAGTTCCTAAACCACTAATTGCCAGAAGATGGGAAGGAGGGGTTGCTCATCTCTTGCCATGCCTCTTATAATCTTTCTTTATGCATCTCCTAATGGTCATGTTGGGAGCAAGATAATGGGCTCGACAGATTTTTTTGGTCTGACCCATTATGGCTCTTTTTATTTTGTAGGCGTAGGTTTTTTCAGTAATGCAGAGACAAAATGGAAATTTTCAACTTGGTTTTGGTGTTCACTAAATGCTACCTGAAATATGATTCTTAACAGCTAGTTAGGAATCATCATAATTTTTGCTTTCCTTATTGTAATATATAATAATTTAGTCTACAAATTCATCTGCTAAATGCTTCGGAAGATTTTCTCTAAATACAGGGAGATGTGGATTTAGGTGAATCATTTATTTATTTCACTTGAGTAATCGTTATGTGTGAAAAATAATGAGTCAGAAAAGCTGACATAGTGAGCAGGGGGAGTTTTCTATGATTCTTTCTGAAAAGAGGTGCACGGTATTATTTTTGCTATTGTGAGTTAAGGAATGTTGAATTTCAACATCCTAAATTCTACAGTTGTACTTCAAGCAATTAGGAACAGAAGAAAGGAGGAAAGAGAGTTTCTTTAACAGCTGTACCTTTTTCTACAACTTTATAATCTTTTTTTTTTCTCATCAGAGTGAAGATTGGCTTTTGGGATTAAAAGAAAGATGAACTATTTTGGTTTGGGGTTTTTTTTTTCCTGTATTGTTTTTTCCTGACTAACCTTCTACTCCAGAGATTTTTTTCTGTTCAATTTATAGTGTAGGAGTTACTTGTACTTACTAAAAAGAGATTTAATCCATTATCATAGTGCACTTTAGAACTGAAAAATACATTACTCTGTGTCAAATGTTTGTCCTGTACTGCATGCAAACTATACACATTGTTATAAATTATGGTCTCAAACTTCTGAAGTTGTTATTTTTGTTTATTAGGAAACCTTGCTTTGGATCCAAAAAGGCAATAAGGACACTACACATACCAAGAAGAAAGACAGCCACAATTGATCATGAAATGCAATTTCATAATATTCAAAGCTGAGTGAAATAAAGACCTTAAGTAGCAGTTGCCTGTAAAGCTTAAAAGTAGTTTCGTAGTATATGGTGAGAAAGGGGATTGGATCAAGGAACCTGGTCTCTTCTATCTTGTTCGCTTTTGATTTATACTTGAGGTTAGCCTCCTTATTTCATTTGTATGTTAATAAATTTTGGTCATTTGTGGAATATTACTTCAGTGGTCTGGAAGGACTTTTCTTGAGTTCAGCTGGTGCTCAGTATCTAAATGGAAGAACAAGAATTAAAAAGACATATTTGGTCATCCTTAATTCGACTAATGTAGTTGCAGATTTGTTCTAACAGTAAAGACTTTATGTAACAGCAGAAAGTATCATTGCTGTGATGCCGAGTTGCAATAGGTCAGTATCTAGACCTATAATACAAACTTTCTTTTCGTCCTTTGTGGTATAGCATCGTATAGAACTGCAGCATATATCCAGAAGGCTGTCAGAAATCTACTGTCAGACTAGCTATAGAAATTTGGAAAATATAATTTAGCCCTGTTTCTCTTGCTTTCACTGAATTCCATTTCTTCTTAGCCTTTCATCTTTATTTTTTCATAATCTTAGTAAGAATCTAACTTTCACTAGAGGAAGAGATACTCAGATTTTGTTTCATGTTAAGATTTGACAAAAAATAAGACTGAGTCTTAAGCTGATGAAAACCTTCAGAAAAAAATTATTCATTGTAGAACAGAAGTCTGAAATTCTTGCTGAATAAAGTGCCCCTTTTGGAAATGTGTTGTGTATGAAAATATTACATTTGTTGGTCATACTTATGTTCATAAATTCTGCAGAAACTGTTTCAGACACATGAAAATCAAAATCTCCCCGGCCGTGAAGACTTGCAGTGATTCTTTGGACACTTGGCCTTCTGCCTTGCCTTATTATGAGTGAAAAATCATGAATTATCGATGTTGTATTGAAAGAGGATATAATGGGCCCAGTGGGGGACAGATATTGATAAAAGTCAGTCTCAAACCTTGCAACCACAGTTAATTTCAGTACTGTCATTGAGAGTTTTTTAAGCTTTTGCATTAAGGTAGCGAAAATGTAAATAATTTGAAAATACAATATGGCTTTCTTTTTAACAATAACTCTTCATTTTCATTTTCTTTATTTTCACTTAGCTCTATGTCCCATTTACATTGATTATTTTTTACATTGATATGATATTTATATATATATTTACTAGAGGAACTAGAGGATTTGGAGGGGAAATATAAACAGAAGTCATGTGGTCCTGCTGTTAAACCTGAAAAAATTTTGGACAGGTAATTTCTGGAGATGGTGTCTGTTCTTTCTGTGGTTTGGAAGCAAGGGTCAGATGGACACCTTGGCAGAGGTGATGCTCCCTCATGCAAAATGAAACAGATGTGGTAGGTGAGAGTCAAAATACAAAGCTGGGAGCCTACATTTTGTGTAGATGGTTTGAGAGATGGAAGGAGGCACCAAGGCGCCAGACAGGTCTCAGAGAGAGCAAATTTTCCATCAAAATGCTGCCGCTAAGGGATTCCGTGAGCTAAATGAAATGAAAGCAAAAAAAACATAGCCTGTTTGTAAAGATCAAGTGGCTAAGGATGAATGCAGTTGTATGAACTTTGCTCTGTCTGTTCTTGTGTCCTTACCTTTATATACTGTTAGATAGAACATTAGTAATAGTCATATAAAACCTGGATCTATAAGTGTGTGTGGTTGGGGTGAGTATTAAGGGTGTTTTATTAGGATCTGGGTGCCTCACTATAAGACGAAAAAAATCAAGGTAACTACCTTAAGGCTCTAGGGAACTTGGTATCCCTCACAAATGAGCTCAGAACATCTCAGTACACCTGCTCCCTTGGGTACCACGTTTTAGTATCTGGAGAGTGGAAGTGCACAAAATGCAGGCCTCTTACCCTTGTGTCAGGATATACTCTTAAAGGAGTTTGTTTCAGCCTCGCTGATTCACATCATACTTTTGCAGTGCAAAAATATTCCTTGGAAACAGGTGTGCAAACTGTAGAGAAAACAGTGAGGAGTTAAGGGGGAAGGTAAAGGACTGGTCAGGAAGTAGAATCCAGCTGATGTTTAAGGATGCATGATATAGCAGAAACAGATACTGCTGACAGTATCGTTGGTTGACTGGCTGTGTCAGTGTGGGCAGAAAGACTTTGGAGAGATGATACAAGGTAAGTCTTTAAGTGTCTAATAGGCAAAGTGTTTAGAAAAAGCTGAACATATATTTCCAGTGTAGTCTAAACTTCTCTTGTTAACTTATCTCTAATCTCTACTGATTTTTCACAAATAATGTTATAGCAGGGTATGCAGTGTAAAGGCGATAAGAAAACCAAAATTTGGAATAGAAAGCTAAAGCATGTTTCTGTGCTACTAAAAGCAAAATGTTTGTTCAGCTGCTTGCCTTTTGACATTCAGATGCAACCGTATGGTATTGTTGGTGGTTATTCTAAAGTTGTTTTGCTCTGCCTCATTCTGCCTTTTCTTTTTCTGCCTTCTAGCATGCACTTAATTCAGGTGGACTCTGTTCAACGATGGATGGAAGATTTGAAGTTGATGACAGACTGTGAATGTATGTGTATTCTCCAGTCCAAGCCAATAAGCACTGAGAGGGATGAACAAAATGAACTTATGCTTTCCTCACAGTATAGCACATGTGATAACTTGCAGCTGCTATTAAAAAGAGCTTGGATCATAAGCACAGAATTGACCAGGATTGCTCAAAAGCTGGAGAAGAATAGATGGCAGAGAGTGCACAGCATGACAGTAAGAGTCAACTGCCATGTGCGGTCAATGATAAATGAATACAATGCATTCACCAGGAATTCTTCAGAAGAAATGCACCAGGTAGGATGCCTTACCTGATGTCATGTTTGTCTTGTTAATTTTTTTTTTTGCTGTAATGATTAAACTTATTTTAAACAATTTGGAAGAAATGCTTACATACTGATACTGTCCCTTTAACCCCTTTTCAACAATGGATCCTATTTTATCATAGGCCTGATTCTGAATGTTACTAATGTTGATAAATTACATTAAAAATGATTTGGTTTTGAGGCCTACTGGACTAAAATTATTAAAAGGCCCATCTGTGGGTTCCTTTGTGTTTATGATGCAGAAATACTACCTTTTTGTTAACTTCAGTTTTGTCTCCATTCATTTTATTTAGAAAAGTAGAAAAAGGGAGTCTATATGAAATACTGTTTCTGGAGAGTTTTCATGTAATAATTGAGGCAAGCATTCTTTATTTTTTAAGAACAATTGTGTATATGGATATTGCTTTAATACCCTGTTCTCTTTCTCTGCAGTTTGAAAAACTTTTAGTAGACAAGTGTTCAGAATTTACCGCATTTACAGAAAGGTAATTTAAATTTTCTAGTTGAAATATTCATTTTGCTCTTTTATGTTGTAGAATTTCTAATGAGAAGTACAAATCCTCAAATGTTTGAACTAGGCCCCTGCAGCTCTGAGCGGCTTTCTAAATGTTAGCCTCTGGTGGGTGAAGTGAGTTGCTTTATCTAAACTGCACCCTAATGAAAGACGGGATCTGCTGTTGCACAAAGAGCCTGGCATAGATACAAAGGTCTATGCAAGTGGACTTTTCAGGGCTTTTAGACATCAAGGGAGGATGTCTGGCTGTAATGATATCGGTGACAAAGTTCCCTTCAAGTTGTGTGGAGCAACGATTTCAGCGGCTGTGAAAACTTAATATTGCAAGACTGTCGTACTTCATGTTCTTGTATGCACATATCAGTGTAGTAGTAAATCAAACTGAAATAAATACACATTTCTTTAAATTGCAGTTGTAGGTTTACTCAGTTCCATGCACTCCAAAATAGTGAGACTGGAAGATAAAAATCTCTTTATAATTCTTCTAATGCTATTTCCCCTGCCTAACATAAGTTAGCATGTTTCTTCTAGCACAGTTCAATCCGTCCTTTTTTATTTACTTTAAACACCACAATTCATTCTGCTTAGGGGATCATTGGGGAAAAGGATGCCATCTAATTATCAGGAAAGAACACTTCTTGAGCACTGTTGTTTTTTACCAAACCCACACAGCTCAGATTTTACTTTTATATTCTGCTACGAGAAACACTGATTTAATGAGAGTTCTGATTTCATAGTGTCTGCTTCAAATCAGCCCTCTCCTTGTCTGTTTGATAAAAAGTTGATATTGGTGGGTGAAAGTCAGGTAAAGCTGAAAAGAAGGCCCTACTGTGTAGGTGGAGATGCTGATCAACCAGGCTGTATCTTCCGTTACCATAACCTCCCTGGGTGGAATAAATTTTGACAATCTAAATGAATATGTTTCTGTGAGGAAGCATTAGTTATTTTGTTTGAATTGTATGAAGTTTTCCATCTTTATCTCATTTCCTCAGTTACAGAGAAATATCACTGGTTACAGGATAGTTACACTAACTCAGGAAGCTGCTGTATGTAGTCTTTCTACATAGAAAGCCAAATTTTATTTTTGAGTATGCTGTTTCAATTTAAGTGAAGTTTGCTTTTCTGTGGACACATCCATTTTGGGTCCTTATCCTGATGTCATTAAACCATGGAAGAGAAGGTAAACAAAATTATCAGATGCACTTCTTTGGTCATAAAAAATAGGCAGGTATACACAGCTGCAGTTGAAACGCAGGCATCTTAGAGGGACTGTAGCTATAAGCATAAGTGGAAAATAGCAGAGTTATGCTGGTATAAATACAGTGTCTGCAGCAAAATTTGGCCTGCAGTCTGTGAAGTAAATTGTGATCCAAAATTTATGCAGAACTGTCAGCTGTTGTCCTTTGATGGTATAGTTACTAGGTGTAGAAAAAGCTTTAAGTCTGGTGTGATGCTAACAGCACAAAGACAGTGTTCTCATGTGAATAGCTGAATTCATTTTATATGTCTGCTATTAACACAAACACGTGACAATCACATGTGAGTCTTAGCTTGATAAAACAGTAGTTGTCTGTGGCATCTTCTTTCCTTTCCTTTCCTTTCTCTTTCTTCTCAGGTGCATACAAACTGAAGATGAACAGATACTGAAGTCCATGAAATCTTCTATTCATGAAACGCTCACTACTGTTGCTCAGTATTTTGGCCAGTTGATAGAGCTGGTTTTAACACATGAGGCACAGGTTAGTTCATGGTTGGTTATTTTTTTTTTTTTAATTTTTCAAAATCATTGAATCTTGAGGAAGACCATCTAGTAAGAAGGAGATTAGAATTACAGCTCTCAATTTTTAGCAGTTATGTACAGTAATTCAAATACCTTGCAAAGATCTTTAGGTGTTTGTATTCTCAGCTTCTCCAATAACCTCAAAGCCCAAACAAAATGATCTTATGGTTATGTTACTTTTCCCGATATGCCTCCTTTATTACATCTGATTTCTGGACATGTTTGGTTTCCTTTCATGCAGGCACTACTTTTCTTTAGAAGCCTTGACAAGTCTCTCTCACTCTCAATGATTCTCATTAAAAGCTCAAATTTTAAGATGAACCTATAATAAGGTTTTAACCAGTGCATGCCTTAGACTCTAGGAAGTAGTGATAAGATACAGTGTTGTGTACAGGTTATATATGTGTGTACCCTTCCAGAAACAGTGCTGTATCATTGCAGGCATGCTGTATAGTTTCCAGTGGTGATTAAATGCAGATTAAACATATGGAGTAATTAGGCTGAGACTAAAAATGACCATTCTTGAAATAGCAGCAGCTTGCAATTCTAACCAATCTATCTTGACTTACACTGGTTGCTTTATGAGATCACATTAAAAATCCCTCTGCACCCTCTAATCTTCCTCAAATACAAAACCCTAAATGCAATTATGATCAATTAATTTTTCCATATTGTAGAGGTGATTTATACTGAAATTTTGTGTTGTTGCTACAGAAAAAGAAGACATGAGCAGCTTAGTGAAGGGGACATAGATAAATAGCATTTACTACAGTGTTAAAACTAATGCATGGTATTGGTTAAATTTCTGACATACCTTGATGCATTAGGATAGCAAAAAAAATTGTGGCTCCCTTTGAAATAACACTTATAATTTTGAAATATTGTTGCAAGGAGGTGAGAATCTCTGGAATACACTTGCAGAATTACAGTCAAGCTTAAAACCTACTCGCTAATGCGCTTTGGTTAGGATTTATGAGAACTATATGAAATACCACATGTGAGTTGAAGTCTGTAAATAATGTTGCTCGTTGAAAATTTCAGTGAGGAGATTGCAGTTGTTTTGATGCTTATTCTCTTTAATCTGCAGAGAAATTCTTCATTGCTAAAATGTCTCTCTTTGGGCAGTTTGGCACCTACTGATACACCTGAAATCCTAGCTCCTTTTTCTTTTAAGGGAGTGAAATTAGTTACTCTGCATCATCCTGTGTGTATTGTTGTGGCTGAAGGTGTGGATTAGAGGTCATTAATAAAAACATTTTTAAGAACAGTTCTCTGAGCTATTCAGGCCGTGTGCTCGCTTCTGCCATACAACTACACTATGAGTAGTTTGCTGCCCTGAAACCCAGTAAGCATTTGTGTGAGAGGTCAGAATTCTCAGCTTAAATTGTGTAGTGAAGATCTTTCTTTTCTAATCAGTGTATCAGGATTTTATTCAGGATATCAATTCAGATTTTAATATGAACTTCTTATGTATTTTATGGAATATTTTTCTAATGCTAAAAGTGAGAAAGCACAACCTCTTTAAAGGGAAGATAATTGAATTTTATACAAGTAACTGTAAAATGTGTGATATTTCCTTGCACTTCTTTTGGATTTGGATTAAATATAAAGATGCTTCCTTTCTTCCTCCAAGCAAGTATAATTAATTATTCTTCTAATGATTGTATATACTTTAAAAAAGAGTAAAATTAAATTAAATAAAGTTCATGTTCTTCTGACAGGTATGTTTCTCCAAGAAGCTGCAATGGCACACGTGCAAAAGCAAGATGACTATTTATAAAGATAAAAATCTTTAATCTATTTCATACACTGGAGTAATAAAATATAAATCTCTACAGAATTCCCTGTATTAGTCAATGATATTTTCTTTCTTATAAATAATCTTGTGTCTTCTCGTGATAGGGCTTCTATACTAAGACAGTTAGTTGCCTTCTGAAAATTTTATTTCAGTCGCAGGACAAATGAAATGATAATTCACTAAGTAGCTGAAGAGTTCTTTATTTAATGTTCTCACACAAGTACCTGTTCTCTTACTCTATTCATATTTATTTTTAAACGTAACTATTCTTGGTTATATCTATTCAAGTGCAACTATAAATGTGTTACAGTGTTACCAGTCTGACTCCTGCCCATGGTTGGTTGGATTTTTTTTCTTTCTCTGAGTAAAAAGCAAGATGATATGGATTGGTGAAATAGACTTTCTTTTTCATCTCATCTTTAAATATAGCAATAATGTTTTTCATTGGAAATAAATTATGTTTATTATCTTATGTCACACAGAACCTGTTGAGACAAATAGAATTGTCGGATAGTGTGTACATAACTGAGTCAGCGATTGGCAGTTTATTCAGCCTTACCCAGGAAGGTGCTCGTCTGTGCCGTATCATAGCGAAGGTAAGAGGATGTATGTGGATTAATCAAAAGTAAACTAGTAAAATAAGTGCATTATTTTACTTAACACAGTAGTGATTGTGAGTTTTGAAATGTACAGTACAAGATAAAATTCTAAATTTCAGGAGACAATCTAGATTAAAGAACAACAAAATATCAGAAACTTTTTCTTCTTTTGCTGCTTTTGCAAACCTTACTCTACAGAGTTACTTTATTACCACAATTGTCATTTAGATTTTTTAAAAAAAGGGGCTCAGCCCTCCAAATCTTTAATAAAGTTCAATGCCTGCGCAATAAACTGCAATAGGATGGTAAACTTCAACAGGTTTCTGGCCCTTGGTTCAACTACATTTGTCATTGTGTCATCTAAGATATTTTCACTCCCTTCAGCATCTTGGGCATCTTTTTAATGTCTTTCCTCACAATACTTTTAAAGTTCAAGCCACATAGGTGGAGAGAAACTTTACAATTGGTCACGCATATAGAGTGATAAAGGAGCCCACAAAGACAGGTGCCATGTTGGACCTTGTTCTTGCCAACAAGGCGGGACTGGTGCGGAATATGGAAATTAAGGGCAGCCTTGGCTGCAGTGGCCATGAAATGGTAGATTTTGAGATCTGTATGGCTGTGAGAAGAATGCACAGCAAACTCACTACCCTGGACCTCAGAAAAGCAGATGTTGGCCTCTTCAGGGACCTACTTGGTTGAGGGCCATGACTTAAAGATCTGGAGGGAAGGGGAGCCAAGAAAGCTGGTTAGTATTCAAAGATATATATACATACATATATATACAGACACACCTCCTTCTGTCTCAGGAGCGATGCATCCCAACAAGGAGGAAGTAATGCAAAAATGTCCAGAGGCCTTGCATGGATGAACAAGAAGGTCCTGGACAAATACGAGCACAAAAAGGAAGCCTACAGATGGTGGAAGCAAGGACAGGTAGCCTGGGAGGAATGCAGAGAAACTGTTCAAGCAGTTAAGGATCAGGTTAGGAAAGCTAAAGCCTTGATAGAAATAAATGTGAGCAGAGATGTTAAGGATAACAAGAAAAGTGTCTTTAAAAGTATGTCAGTGCTAAAAGGAAGACAAGGGAAAATGCCAGGCCCCCTCCAGAATTAAATGGGAAACTTGGTTACCTGGGATATGGAGAAGGTACTTGATGACTCTTTTTTTTTACATCAGTCATCACCTGAAAGTGTTGTAGCCATACCATCCAGGTCATTGAATGCAAAGGCAGGGACTGGGAGAATGAAGAACCACTCTCTGTAGCAGAGCACCAGGTTCAAGACCGCAGGACCTGATGAGATGCATCTGTGGGTCCTGAGGGAAGTGGTAGCTGAAAGGGCTAAGCCACTCTTTATCACATTTGAGAAGACATGGCAGTCTGGTGAAGTTCCTACTGACTGGAAAAGAGAAAACATAATCCCCATTTTTAAAAAGGGAAAAAAGGAAGACCCTGGGAGCTATAGGCTGATTGTACCTGGCATCTCTATGCCCAGCAAGATGATTGGGTAGATCCTCCTAGAAACTATGCTCAGGCATGTGGAAAAAAAAAAAAGTGGTGATTGGTGACAACCAGTATGTCTTCACTAAGGGCAAATCATACCAAAAATACTTAGTGACCTTCTATGACACTGTTAAAGTGTTGATGGATAAGGAAAATGTGGCTGATGTCATCTACCTAGACTTGTGCAAAGCATTTGACACTGTCCCATATTACATCCTTGTCTCTAAATTGGATGGAACACTCGGTGGACAAGGAACTGGCTGGACAGTCACACTCTAACTGTTGTGGTCAATGGCTTGATATCTTAGTGGACACTGGTGTTTCTCAGGGGTTGGTATTGGGACCAGCTCTGTTTAACATCTTTTTCAGTGAAATGGATGGTTGTATTGAGCACACCTTCAGCAAGTTTGCCAATGACACCAATCTTTGTGGTACGGTGGGAAGGTATGCCATCCAGAGGGACCTTGACAGGCTTGAGAAGTGGGCCTGTGCAAACATTAAGTTCCACATGGCCAAGTGCAAGGTCCTGCACATGGGTGAGGGCAATCCCAAGCGTGACTACAGGCTGGGTGGAAAATGGATTGAGAGCAGCCCTGAGGAAAAGGACTTGGGGGTGATGATTGATGAAAAGCTCAACATGAACTGGTAATGTATGCTCACAGCCATAAAGCCAACTGTATTGAGGGCCACATCAAAAGAAGCATGAGCAGCAGGTCAAGAGAGGTGATTGTCCCTCTCTGCTCTGATAAGACACCACATGGAGTACTGTGTTCAGCTCTGGGGCCCCCATATTAAGAAAGACTTGGGGCAAGTGCAGAGAAGGGCCAAAAAGATTACAAAGATTATCAGAGGGCTGAAGCACCTTTTCTATAAGGATAACCAGAGAGAGTTGGGGTTGTTCAGCCTGGAGAAGGCTCTGGGAATATCTTATAGCAGCCTTCCACTACCTGCAGGGGCCACATGGGAAAGATGTAGAGGTATCTGTTTACAAGGGCATGGAATGATAGGTTATGGGTAATGGCCTTAACCTGAAGGGGGTAGATTTAGAATAGATATTAGGAAGAAAATCTTTATTGTAAGGTTGATGAGATGCTGGCACAGGTTGGCCAGAGAAGCTGTGGATGCCCCCTCCCTTGAAGTGCTTGATGCCTGGTTGGATGGGGCTTTGAGCAACCTGGTCTAGTGGAGGGTGTCCCTGCCCAGGGCAGGGGGGGTTGAAGTAAAAGATATTTAAGGTCCCTTCCAACCTAAACCATTCTATGTATATTGCTGACCAGAGAAACAGCATCACCTCTTCTGCTGTGTGTACAGAGTAGTTTAGAGATATTGTTCAAGATGTAATTTTAGAAATACTTTACATCCATTTTTTTCTCTTTAGTGGAATGTAATTACAGCTACTTCTGGCAGTGTGAGTTCTCTTTTACTGGGTAGTTGCTGCTGTCTTTTGCTATAAATTAATTATTCTTCCAAGATCAATTATACTGGCAATCCCTGCAGAGTTTGCACCTTTGAGGACATTTGAATTTAAAAAAAGTGAGAAAGGCGGGGAACTGTGTGAGGTGGAGAATAGAATGATCACAACTGCAATGTATATAGAAACAAGAAAACCTCCTCTCACAAGCTTCTACTTACTGAGTGGTGTGACAATCCTTTGGCCTGCTCAGACATGAGGTTAAACAGCAGTATTTAATTAATTTTACTTCTGAGCTGCATTTAGATATCTGTTTGCCCCACAAAAGGTACTGCTCTGTTCTGAAGGCCACAAATGAGGTAGATTCAGGAATGTGTAGTGCATCCTGAGGAGAGCCTAAGAGGTTTAATTTTTTTTCTAAATTGGTATTTGAGCTCCACTCAGTGGTATCCAAAAACAATGTTAAAATGTTGAGTATAAATGAAGAGTAGAACTTACAAATTGAGATAATGTAGTCTTGTGCTTTTTATCATGTGAATTCCATAACAGTTTAATTTAGCAGAAGTGAAGCCTAACCTTCTATAAATCACTAAATTAATTATTGTTAAAACTCGGGTATATCACAGGTTTACAAGTAAAGTAAATGTTTTCTTTTATGTAAAGAACCCTAAGTGGCATTTGGTTGCAAAATTATAAAGGTGATTGCTTCCTCTGTGCACTGTGAATTGTCCCAATTCACCATAATCCTTCATCCTCTGTTGCCTCAGTTGTCTGCATCGGGGGGAAAGGTAGCAATCCTAACAGATCAGAACTTTGAATTCAGTCACTGTAGTTAGCTATGACATTGATGGTACATGGTAATTTGGGGGAAAAAAAATCTGGAACTATACTCACTCACTGAAAGAGGTATCTACCCATAGATACCCGAGTTCCTTTGAGTGTTGCCATATTATCTTTGGCAAAAGCTAGCTGGAGAGATGGAATATTTGTTTACAGTGACAGTAGAATTCCGCAAATTTGTTAATGTAACCTTGAAATCTTACTCTTCATGACAGTGTGTGATCTTGTGGAACACTTACTTTTTTTTTTCCTCCCCTGTCCTAAGCTACAAATTACAACTCTAAAGCACATAAAAATCTTGGACATGCAAACAAAGTACCATAATAATATTGTAAAGCTATAATCTTACAGGCACCGTGTTTTCTCACTTTACATTTTGGTGAGCATTTAATTCCTCTCTCTCTCCTTCTCTTTCCCTCCCTGCTAATATTTTACCAAAATTTAAAAAGGCTTTGAAATGCTAACTCCCTATGCTGAAGTCTCACCTATGATTTTATTCCACCTGGAAGCATTCTTCAACTATTTTTTTTGCATGTATTTTTGTAATCTGCTGTGAAAGAGTCATGTTGCTTACTCACCCTGGTAGCCAACTAGTCATTCTCACTACCTGTCAGAATTATAAAGACTAAGATCTCTATCTCAAATGAGTAGTAGCAAGGACAAGATAAGAAATGAAGGCAGAAAGCCTAAATAATAATATTAATAATAATAATAATAAAATTCTGAGCTAATAGAAGAATCAATGCTGATCTCTGAGTTTCAAACCATAATATGTAGTGTTCATCTACGCTCAACTACAGTGATCGTATCATAATGGAAACTTCACAAGTTAAAATAATTTTAAAAGCAAGAAGAGAAAATAAGGAAAGGAAGAGCCAAGTAGACCATTTGTTGCAACTACCAGGGAGAAATTTTAGTCAGGTTTCTGTCTTAGATTGGTTTCCTACATTTGGAACCAAGTGCTTCTAAAATACTTCTCTATCAATTCTTGTGATGCATGCTTAAGTATCCAACAATATGACTAATGTGTCTGAGTTTTCATTGTAGGGATGTATTCACAAAAAATCATAGAATCTTTAAGGTTGGAAAAGACCTCTAGGATCATAAAGTCCGATATTCAACTCAGTACCAGCATTATCTACTAAACCACATCCCAAAGCGCCATGTCTACATGTTTTTGAACACCTACAGCGACAGTGAGTCTACCACCTCTCTGGGCAGCCTGTTTCCATACTTGACAACTCTTTTATTGCAGTTTTTCCTAAAAATATTTTTTATTACATTACAGCCATTAGATTTTGATCCTGGGATCCTTCATATTCAAAAATATAAATTATTCTTGGTTGCTAAAATTTTAGCTTCATGTTCCAAGAGCATAAGGAAACACTAAAAAAAAATCTAAATTTTGATTGGACTTGAGCAACTGTCAATAATTAGTATTACATGAAGTAGACTTGATCTAAATTGATTTGGCTTCTTAACAGCTAGAAGCATCAGTAAAAATCAGTGCCAGGGGTACAATATATAGGTGCTGGGACACAGAGAGATAAAAAAAAAAGTCTTTGTAAATAAATCCATTTAACTGATGATAGTTTAATGCCAACTGTATCGACCTGGGTGGTATAATAATAGTCTTTTGTAAGAGAAACAGTCAAAAATGAAGATAACAAACATAGCCACACCTGCTTATCACACTCTTTGGAGAATGCTTGATTATTTTGAGTTCCATACATATATGCAGCAAATCACTTCCTCTGAGAAGCGTCTAATACATCTTGTCTTACCTTCTTAGTTCCTTTTCTAGCAAGTATTTGCTATGAAGATTTCTTTGGAGTCTGTCTCTCAGGCTAATTATAAATGTCGCTCTCCATCATGAGGAAAGACCTGATGAGAATTCACTACATTTTGAGTCATTTCAGGTTGAAATTGCAAAATATGGCACCTTATTTTCTCTCCCTTTTTTATTCACTCAACTCACTATGCACAGGGAAGCTTTTTATACTCATGACCTCCTTCATGTACTTTTAATGACTGTATTTCAGGCGACTTTGTATTCTACTGCTAACCCTTCTGAACAGCATCTCAAGGATGTGTCCATGAAATTGAATTCCTATTAATCCTGTGTTGGAGAGAAGTGAGTCATTAAGTGGTAAAGCAAGTTCTCTCTCTCAGATACTTCTTTGCAGACTATGTGAAGCCTGCCCCAGATGAAACTTTATTTACAGCAAGAGCAGCATTTCATGTGTGATGTTGGCAATTGACCAAAGGTCTGCAAAGGATAAATAAAAATACAATTATCAGGAGCTTTTTGGAAAGGTGCAAGTTAATCCCCAAAGCAAGCAAAACTCAGTGCTGGTTCTTTGCCTGAATGGTGCTGTTTATCCATTTGACCAACTTATTTGTATCCCAGTCAGATGGAATAATTTTGTCGTCATTGCAAAAGATACAGGGGGAAAACCTTGAAAAAGGTGAATAGATTCTGGGAGATGCTGAGATCCCAGTGAGGGGACTGTGTATGACAAGCCATAGAATCAGGTTCAGTATTTCCTACCTATTCCATATTTCACTTGCAGCTCTCTGTGTTCATTACTTGTGATCAATATTTTACAGCTTCGTAATGGCACACAGGGCACATAATAAACAGTTTAGATCTCCTCCTGACAAATGTAGTGATAAATCACTTCCTGTCCATCAGAGGCAAAAGCAGGGCACCCATTTATCATACAGAAAGCTTGAAGCAAATGTGCCAATGTCACTTGAGCTTTAATAGTGTTGTCCACAAACTTCTGCTTATTATAACCAAAACAGAGAATCAGATCATCTATGATTCCATTGAAGTATGGGACTTTTAAACAGATAATACAATTTTAAAAATCCCAATTACCTTAGTTTTGAAGACAAACACTGTCATAGCTTTTTTTTTCCCCCTATATTTTTCACAGATAATTTAATTACTGCTTGGGTGTCACATCAATAACCTTTTGTGGAAGGAAAAAATTTAACTGAAACTTTTTCTTGTTAGAGTCCTGCCTTTTTTATTTTAAAAGCTCAGAAATGTCTTTCCACAGCAGGCTATATTTAGCAGTACTAGATATAAAATAACTCATACAGATACATGTGCACTTCTTACAATTCCAGAAATATATTTTACTCTTAGCAAACCTCAATAAGATTGTTTACACTGATCTCACAAATTACATAAACATGTTTAAAGACATGATATAAATTTTCTATCTTGAAAATATATTGAGGTGTTAATTTGCCTAAATCTAATTTTCTTACAAATTGGTATATATTTTTGTGAGACTGAACAGATAGCTTTGCTTGCTCTATTATTCTTTACTATATTCTAGCAGACCTGGTACAAAAATGTAGAATTCTGAAAAAGAGTGAAGATTGAATTGTAGTCTGGAGGTTTTATGTCAGTACAATCTGTTGAGCTTTCAAATAACAAATGCTTGAGGAGAAGATAATTTTTGTGAATCTGAAAAATATTTTTATATAGAGGCTACTGCAACAGGCTGAAAAAGAAGGGCTGCATGTTACACTTGGTCTGTGTTTCCCACAACTTTCAATCTACTAGGGTAATAAGAATACTTTAATCTGAGATCTTTCGTCTGTTATTAATATTTTAAATTCTCTGTTCCTTCATTATATGTCTGCTCTTACATTATATAAGGCATCTTATACCTGATGGCATAATATTTTTGAAATGTAAGACAATCCAAAAAGACCACACAATATACAGTGCATATATTGGCTGCATGTATTTATATCTTTCCAGATATTATGTGAACTTTGGTAACATATGTTTACAAGCTGTGTTGGAAATAACGAAGGATAGCTGCTGTAAGGATGCATATGTACTCAAAGCTTTGTCCTTATTGCTGTATTTAAAGAAAAAAGTTTAAGAATGCAAACTTTGTGTTAGGTGCTGAAAGCATGGATTGTATCTATGTAGAACTTGACATCTATTTCCACATTATTTTTAGTAGTTCTTCAGCTACTGAATATGCTTCTCTTTCATATTTAGCACTAAGTAAATATTGTATGGAGCTCAGAAATGTAGAGGAAAGGGAAATATATGCTAACAAAAATCAGTTTTAAACTAATAGCCTGTGGTTGAGCTGTTACTTAAATGTACCTCCAATTGCTACCTATTGATGATTCTTTGTAATTTTCACATGAATGTCAAATTTAAGTTGTACTTGTATTTGGTAAAAGTCAATAGCTTAAGCACACCTCCCACCGAGGTTATATTACTTTTTCCTCAGTGTATAAGCATTAACCAACTTGAGTTCTCTGTGTGAGCTTAACATCCTCTTTGTTGGTGTTTTCATAATAGCTAATTTAGGTAAACTACTAAAGGAATCTGCCCCCCCATCCCAATCTTAGTTAACAGCTAGGGAAACATATTGTACTGCTTTTCTGACTTTTGTTTTTTCCCTGTAGGAAGGAGGTGTAGCTGCTCTCTTTAAGATCTGTCGCCAGGACTGTTTCAGGTGCCTTTATCCCCAGACTCTGAGAACATTGGCATCCATTTGCTGCGTAGAGGAAGGGATGCACCAGCTGGAAAAGGTAGGCACTTCAGCACTCTGTCGACTGCATCATAACACAGAGAAGTCTTGTTTTTAATCTGTTCTGGGAATTGGTAACTTGGTGGGTGATAGAGTATTCCATACTCTGCTTGCTTTTTCTGTGCTCAACACATCTTCAGTCTTTACAAAATTAGTCCCAGCAATATTCAGTAATTTGCACAAATAAGCTTTCTTTAAGTGGGGATATTTTTCATATAACAGGTAAATACGTTAGTGACTATGTCAAAAAAACCCCAAAACCTAGGGGACTTATGATTTCTGGAGACTCTGAAGAGAGATAGACTTAGAAACTCCAATGTTTTGAATCACTCTTAAAGGACAGAAGGCTTTATACCTCTTTAAATTCTTTCCTGAACACTCAGGTAGGACACCTGCTTGTGATACTACAGTAACTTGTGAGAGTTGTAATTGCACCAAAAGAATTGGGATACATACAGCAGCTAGCCAATAGCAAAATGGGTCTTCTAATCAGCAACAATTCTCATAAAATCCAATTTTAGCTGGAATGGCAAACATCAAAACATTATCCAGATAAAATGATATCAACTGCTTAGGCTCCATTGCTTTCTGACTCTCACTATACATTGTTGTGTTTCGGAAAATGAACACTTCTTGTCACTAAATCATGATCTCATCCTTTGTATTTCATAAAGCAGTCATCTTCCACAGCTGAATAATGGCCTCTTCAAGTTAATGATAAATGATTTCAGTGCCACTTTACATTGATGTATCTTGTAATTTACTGCCCAGGATTCAAGCAAACCAACAGGCTGCATCTGCAGCAAAAAAGCAAATCTCTGAACTTACAGTAAATGAAGATGACTTAAATTTTTTTTTGACATAATGCTGGTTCAGGTGGACACCAGAATAAGTTTAAAAAGTTCTCTCATTACGTCCACTATAATAGTGGAATTAATAGTTAGAAATAGAAAAGATTGATTCAACTCACCTGGTCTAATTCCTGGCAGTGTCAACATGCATTTCATGTGGCCCATATCAGAGCTGGCAAAACAGGAGTCCTAGAAAAAGTGTTAACTCCCAAGCTTGTACATTTTTGTTTTACTTTAAAGTTGGTCACAAGTAAAATTGCTTAGGGAAAACTTTGTCACAATCAGAATTGGAGTAGGGTTTAATCAATCTTTAACTGAAACCCCTACCACTGCTTCCGGTAGTTCATCTTCCACCTGGGCCTTCAATTCTTAAATTACATTTTGGCAAAACCTAAGTCTGCAACATGAGGGGCTGGGCATTAATCTTACTTACATCACTGAACAGACAGGTTTTTATTTGGTTATCACTTTGCCAACTTCTTCGCCTAAAAATATGTTGCTGTGGAACTATATATTATGTGGATACACACCTGGGTTTGTGCTGGGGGAGAATGGCATATCTCATGTATTAAAAGAAAAAGAGAAAATTCCTCAACATGGAGGTTAATGTGCCTCCAAGTGCTAATGGAGGTTAAACTACATAGTCCAGTACAGTGCTGTCATATGTAGATAATCTATCAGCTAATGTCAGCCAAGGTTTGCCAACTTACAGAGCTGAGAAAGGACAGTAAACAACATTTTTCAACTTTCTTATATACCTGTTTTGAAGCAACAAGATATTCTGACCACAGGGAATCAATGGAAAGTGCATGTGTTGGATAATCAGTTGTTTGATGTGAACACAGTACTCTATTTGTTTATATTGTCTTCTTTAAATAAGAATGGTTTTTTTTTATTTGTCTGTTTTAAAATTTGGAGTACTCTTGCAAAGAACAAAAAAGGAGGTTAACATTATTCACATTTCTATTGTTACAGAAGTTAGGACTTTTTATCTGACAGAAAGGGTGGCTTCTATTATCCAACTACCAGAATGGTGGTAAAGCATTTAATTTATTCTACTGTGAATATTGTTATGCCACCTACTTCTGTATTAAAACAAAGGTGCAATTTGAACTCAACTTTTAATGGCAGAAACTTAATTCAAACAATTAAACTTGGCCTCCAAATAATTTAGATTAGCCTATTCAAGATTTAAAAACAAACAAACAACCCAAAACTCAAACAAAGCTCACCCTCCTCTATTTTTCAAATAGATTTCCCAATGAATAAAGAGTTTAAAAGACCACTTAAGATAAAGGAGCAAGAGCTGACATTTTCTAATGGAACATTTGGGGGGGGTAAACTAAAAGGGAGTCATATAACTTCTGCAATAATAGCAGTGCTTAATTACTAAAGACAGAATATTGTTTATTTATCAAATATTCTTTGACCTTGCTAATTCAGTAGCAGCACTGGAAAGTAATAAGAACATAGGTGTTAACGTAAGTAGTGACACACAAAGCAAGCAAGGAAGTAAGTAGTTCACAGAATGCAATCCAAGTAGAGAGTATTTTAACATTTTTCTTGGATTTTGAGATATCTGAATATTTGGCTTTCTTTATAATTAGTGCAAATTTAATGTGAATGAAGTTCACCAGTAGTTGTTGCAATGACTAGCTTTTACTCTTTTACATGAATTTAGTTGGCTGTGTGTACAATGATGCAAAACCAGTTGGTTAAAACACCAGTTTTAGAATAGTTACTATTTCACTTGCAAGTACTTAACTGAATTTGAAAGTAAGAGTGGCATAACAATTTTCACATTAGAGCAAATTAAATGCTTTACCACCATCCTGGTACTTAGTTGGATAATAGAAACCACCCTTTCTGTCAGATAAAAAGTCCTAACTTCTGTAATGATAGGTGAGGGTGACAGAGCACTGGAACAGGCTGCCCTGGGAGGTTGTGGAGTCTCCTTCTCTGGAGACATTGAAAACCCGCCTGGACATGTTCCTGTGAGATTTAATCTAGGGGATCCTGCTCTGGCATGGGCACTGGACTAGATGATCTTTTGAGGTCCCTTCCAACCCCTAATG
The DNA here is from genome assembly GCA_013400835.1 of Zapornia atra. NCBI lineage: Eukaryota > Metazoa > Chordata > Aves > Gruiformes > Rallidae > Zapornia > Zapornia atra. The sequence continues at coordinate 21,561 of VZTU01023047.1, forward strand.
TTCTGTGATTCTGAGAATGCATGTTGAGTGGTGCTAGAAGGTACAGCTTTCCAATTTTTACCCCTTACAGAAGTTCAGCTGTGTCATTTTCACTGAGGTGGATGTCCTGCTGCAATAAAAGAACTTCAGCTTTAGTTCAGAAATAAATAGCAAACAGTGTAACGCACCATGGTTTTACCGTGCATGTGAAACATTATTACCTTAAAAACCTGCAACTCAGTTGTGGCCTAGATCAAGGCTCAACTGCCAAAAAAACATAATGTTTAATACAAATAGTCATTTAAGCAGCTGCCTAAATATTAACCCTGTGCAGTATATATTTACTTGCACTATTTAAACTACTCCAGAAAGCAAGACACCTGGAATCAATTCATTAAGAGAAGATATTCCAGAGAGACTGGTGACAACAATTGTTACTTTCATTAATAAAACCTCTTTTAACAAATGGCACAGTGTTTTATCACTGTGCTTTAAGCAAAATTGCCTAGGTATAGGTTATAAATTACTTTGAATCCTCCATTTAAAGCACGATATATCAAATTACTTGCCTCCTGAAAAATAGAATTTGAAGAAGGGGGAAGCAAGTACAATGTGTACAATTGTTGTGTTTGGGAAACCATGAATTTTACAAAGACGTCTTAAACATGAGTGACCTAAAATCCGTTGTTCACTGTGAACACAGTCTGATTTTTAAGAATAACCATGATTTTATACATAATAATTTCTGCATGACAGGGATGTAGTCTGCAGTGGTATATATAAAAACAAGCTTATGATGGGAACTAAATAAAATGTTTGTTACAGAACCTACAAATACAGTTCACTCATAGCTTTTGCATGAACATAGCTTTTGCTGATCGATTCATTCAGCTCTATCACTTTGAAATTTCAGTTTCACACATTAATGTCAGGCAAAACCAGGGAGTAAATTTGTTTCAGATGTAGTATATATGTTACCTTAAATCTCATCTGCTAAACCCACTAAGGTTCACGAAGCTGTAGGATGTGATAGAATTATGGAGCGGTGTTTGATTACGAGAGCTTGGATGATCTGGTAACGAGGGTATAGCCACCACATCTAAAATCTGAACACAATATCTTGTTGGTGGCCCATGGATTTCATTGCCACAGCATGTGAATGCTCCACAATCACAAAGTTTTTTTTCATAGTACCTGGTACATGATGGAAATAATTCGTACCATATAAGAGATTTAAAATTTGCTTGCTCTAAATGAATTCTGTAGCTGTCTTCATATTTGACTATCCCAAATTCAAAATACTAGGGGAAGCAAAACATTAGTAACGGTCTCCTAGAAAAGGTGTGTGACATTTCCAGTGATTAGGAAGGAGAGACTCATAGGTTGCTACATTAAAAGCATGTCTGCATGTTGTTTGCTTCTCTTAAGAGGGACAAGAGTAGTGTGGACCTTTCTAAGAAGCAGTGAAATGTTGATTTTTATTATGGCAAGCAGTGGCTTATTCAGAGGACATGCAGCAATGAGAAAATCTCAGGAAGTGGAGAGGTCTGGCTCAGCATGTTAGACTCTCACTTCTCAGAGAAGAGCTTTGTGTTAAATTTTTTTCTTTCTTTTAATTTTTTTTCCTCTGGTGAATATAAGAAAATTCTTATACCTTATTTCAATGGCTTTGCACACAGTTCATTTTAGAACAAGGGAATTCAAGAGCATAAAAGATTAATCATTTTCCTTCTTAAAGTAAAATATTTTTTAAAAATCTCATGGCTTTCAAAATTTAGCTTGCATTCACAGAAAGTAAAATTTCATGTTTTTCTGTCTCCTGAGTGAGATATGGCAAGGCTGGGTATTAATAGCAATATAAAAAACTTTTAGAAGTCATTAGAAGGTGGGAAGTTGTTAAGGGGCCCTTCTCCTGCCTCTTTCCCACAAAAACAGGGTAACTTGCAAAGTTATAGCCCTTTCCCACTTTTTCATGGGTCATGTTGACAAACACTTTTTCAACTGCGTTTTATTGTAGGGGAACATAATGCTTGTTTGTTCCCAAAAGTAGAGCTTGTTTTCAGGAAAAACCCATGAAGCTTCATGGTTGGGAAAAGACTGAAAACTTTCTGTATGCGTAAAGCCACGGAACACAGGCTTGTGTGCTACGAGAACATGCAACAATTTAGATAGAAAGAGTTCAAGTGTTGAGGTCCTTTGGCTGGAGAGTCAACTCTTCTGGTTTGCATAATGCACTATTTCCAACTGAGAATATTTTGGCTAATCTTCCATGGCCTTTTGTAGCCAGGCTTGGAAATCACACTTGTGAAGTAACAAACAGTAAGCAGGAATGCATAGAGAGATTTATGTTCTGAATTGTGAGAGAAGAGAATAACTTTTTAAAGATTAATTCAGGCAAATTTGACATGCAGTGCGTATCACACTGAAACTTGGTGTTATTGACAGCTGGAGCTGGGGAATGTCTCTCACTGTTGTCACCAAGTAATTGTATAGGCCACAGGATAATTAAGAGCTACAAAGAGACAGAAATATGTCAACCTAAAGGAATGGTGTGGGGAACAATCATTTTCTAAAGCTGCTTTTCACATAGCATTTTGGATAACCAGGCAAATCTATTTCAATAGCTGAGTTTGTGGTACAATTAGATAATGTAAGGTTCTAGGCTTGCAGCTCTTTAATTTACTGGACACTTCTTCTCAGTAAGGCTGTTTAATTAATTGGCAGTGAAAAATGTGCTGGGTTTGGCAAATTACATTTCTATCAATGCCCCAGCAAGATTCATTAAATCATATCTGAGAGTGCAGGAACTGCCCTTCCTCAACTGCTGGCTTCATATATATTAGGTAGTGTTTCAACTTTTACCTCCTGATTACACATTTATGTATACATAACTAGCAAATGCAGCTTCTTGCAGTACAATCCCAGGCAAGGTAGCAGGGATTTTTCAGTTGTGACAGACCACATTCACATGCAACAGGCTGCAGCTGTTAGCCAAAATGCTTTGGAAAGCATGGAAGGGATGCGCTTCTCAATACTGAAAACCAGTATGAACACATATTTAAAACTCCCCCCTGCCCATGCACACTTACTTTCCAAACAATAAACCTTATCCCCATCTCCCCACCCGCCAAAACCACAGCAGAAAACCCACAAACACCAAAATGAATCGCTGTAGTGTCATTTGGTCTGGTGAAAACCTTCTGCCATTTGCACAGTAGACTAAAATTTGTTTGCTTTATGATAGTATCCACTTTATCATGCAAAGAGAAAAAGAGAAAAACAAAAGGATTTTTTTTGATGGACTTATTCAAGAGACATGGAATTGAATAAAGACAGACATGTTAGTGCAGGATTATGGGATATTGCCAGATCTCTGCAGGAAAAAAAGTATACACAAAATGCTTTGGCTGAGGTCACTGCCATTATTCCAATTCTGTTAAAATGACTAATTAAATTATAGTGATTGTGTTGTCGTAGCACTGATGGTCTAAGGAGATATGTATCAGTTGCTCTAATAAAAGATATTACCTCTCTTTACAAACCTTACTTCACTTTAATCATATTATAGATTTTAGAAGAGGGAGAAAGGAGCCAGCAAACGTAGCACTAAAGATAAACATTTTGATAGCACTGGTGAAGTAGGACAATGTGAGACTTAGCTAAGGAGTTGGTGAATATCTGCCTTCGGAGGACACGTATTCTACTGTTTATCAGTAAATCCTCATTTCGATATCAGGCCTGGACTAGACTCTGCAAACGTACACTTAGCCGTAAGCATGCAAGTAATTTCATTTAAAAACAAGAGGAAAAACTACCTGTTAAAAATGTCAACAGAGATGCACGTCTGGTGGTCTGTTCATGACGAGATTTCAGGCTGCAATAAACTTCACAGCATAGATAATAATTTGGTGATCGCTAAACACATAGTGCCGTGGAACAAAGCAAAACTTAGAGTCAGATCGAATAGGTACAAGACCTTTCTGATAAACTTTGTCTGTATTTTTAATAGAGGCACAGCAGAGAATCTATGAATTGATATATAAATCTATCTATAAATTGATAAAAAAGCATGAGCTGTCTTCTAACCCAACAATGAACACTTTAAGTCTTTTGCATTTAGCGTGAGTACTTCCACGTCACCCGTAGATCTATGCTTTTCTTCCCTTTGTAAAGTGGGATTTGCTTAAGCATGGATCTCTGATAACCTGTCCATATACAAAAATTTCACAAGAGTCAAAGCAGCCCTGTTTTATTTGGATTTTGTCGTGTTTCACTAAGACCTGATCAGGAGAGGGCATTGAAGGGGCCGTCAGATGTGATGTGCTGAGAGTTAATCTTGCCACTGCTCTGTTGTATTTTTTCATGGCTCCAGAGCAGCGTTTGTGTAGAGTGAGAGCTGATAGGACTAGGTATATTTTGGCAGTTGGTTCCCTTATCTCATGCAGTCATTGTAGGAGGAACAATATCTCTGCACATCTATCCCTCAGCTCTGTTTTAGGCAGCTCTTTTTTTTTAGCTGATGACCAGAAAGACTCTTCAGATTATTTCTTTTGGTTTTAAACAGGTAAGTTGCATTGAAACAGATTTTGAAAGCTGAAAAGTGCTCAGACTATGCCATGTTATGGAGGTGTATGCCTCAATGTCCAAGATCAAATTGGCACAATGCCTGTAGATTGCCATTCTCTCCAACTTAATGTTGAAAAATTGAGTTGGTGCCAAGTTACCACTCTGCACTTGTTTGGCTTCCATATAATTTACACATGGGTTTTGCAGTCAGTTATGTTAGTATTTTATGCTATATATTGATTTTATATTTCACTAAGTATTTTATTTAAAGCACTCCAAATAGCTCTAGATTTATGTTTCAAAAGTCAGGTTGTTAAGAGAATTTTATAAATGAAAAATAATTTGGAAATCACCAGATGATGATTTTTCTGTAATGATTTAAAATATTGCTTAAAGTGATGACCATGATCAGGGCAGCAAATGATCCACGAATGACGTCTGAAGGAATAGAAGCCAATGCATCAAATGACAGGTGGGTTTTCCCCACCTAATAATAATAATATATCAAGCAAATTTAATTTTAAGATGAAAGAAGCAGCTTAGTCAGCTCCTAAACCTAAGGCAGAGATTAATGAGAATCAATTGAAGCATTTAAAAAGAGTGCAGAGAGAGAGCTATTTTGGACCTCAAATATTCCTCTTGTCCCTGAATAGAGGCAGAACAGAAATGGGAAAGATGTAGTCTTACAGAAAGACCTGTCTGCTGAGTAGCTTTCTCTTCTTCTCACGCTGCAGGAAACCGTTGCATCACACGTCTGCATTTCTATCCATATGTAAATACACATCCTGAATGTGCCTATGTGTTACGTATTAAAGAGCTTAGCTGTAGCCATGATAAAGTGTGAGGAGAGATGGGGTGAAAATACTTATTAAATGAGACAGACACAGTAGATAGCTCCCCTCTCATGAAATCTCAGCTGAAATTAGATACGTTAGTCTAACTGACCCATCCTGCTGCAGACTTCATGACTCAGTATTGTTGATGGTTTTTGTGACTCATTAGACAAGTCCAAAGAGTTTACTGTTTAGAGCCTCTATTTCTTGTTTGGCTGAACTTTGAGCTTGCCTAAAAACTCCACTGATTTCAGAGATTGTTTCAAGAAAAGTATATCGACACAGATTTTGTTACACAATAAAAAAATTAATTTAAATACCTTTGAAGCCTGAGAATTGTGTACTAACATTATTTTTTCTTAGTCTTCTGCCACATTTATTTTCCTTCCTGAATTAACTATGACTCTTGGAGTTTCCTATTGATCTAGATGGTTTCTTGTATATCTACTCTTGGTTACATAACATTGACTTTCAAGTTTTTACACACATTTAATTTTGAAGGCCTGAACTCTCACAGATGCACATTACTAAAAGCAAAAGAGAATATATATAATGTTTTTCATTCATCTAACTGAAGCTATGGAACTCCTCACTAATATAAAACTGCACTTAAAGATGCATTGAATGACCAAAACCCTAAAAAAAAAATATCTCCTGGCTCTAGGTGATTTATATTTTTTTCCTTTGGGGCATGCCAGTTGGAAACAGATAGCTCTATATGTCACATCCTCTGACATTTTCAACTTGTCCTTAAATGAGCTGATCTCGGTCATATCTGAGGATATCTGACGGGGTCTGGTAGACAAAGTGACCAGCTTACTTTGATATGGTATTGAGTATCGGTCATCTATTGGGGTGAGAGGGTCAGGACTTGAGAGCAATGCAGAAAATTGGTTTTCCTCATAAGTTCATCCATATTCTGAGTTTGCTTCTCAGCTTGACTACTTCCTTGGGCTTGTGGTTTTGTTGGGTTTTTTTTTGCAGTGGTTCAAACTGACAAGATACATAAACCTCAGTTTATGCTCAACTTAGACCTTGGCTCTTTTCCAAAACCACTTTTATAATTCTTGTACTTCATGAGGGTTACTACCCTTTCTAGGGTTCAGCAATGGGGTTAATATGCCTCTTGCATCATAGCATTTATCAGTGTTCACACTTGCTTAGGCAGTGAGGCTGTAAGAGTCCTGCTATGACATGGGGTTCAGTGCAGGTGTAATCTGGGAATCTTTTCTAACTGCAAATCAGGTCCCAGCAGTGCTCCCAAATGTAAAAATCCTGGATATTGTTACTGAGAGGGAAATTCACAAAGTTGTATTTTGTAAAATCTCATATATATACAGTTGTTTGTGGGTTTTGTTTGTTTTCACCCAATGTTTGCCACAATTATGTTCAAAGTACATGATTCAAACCCTCTTTTCTCTTTCTTCCTCTCCCGTAGCTATCACGGTAACAATGTGAGAAAACAATAAAATAAGGGAAAAATACATACAGGAAAATTTTTTTATGATCACAGTTTCAACCAGTTCTAGCACTGGCCTCTATTCCTTAAACTTTCTTTCAGTAGATTTGCTTGGTTTAAATGAGTGGTTGGCAGTTGAACTTTCTCCCCGAAACAGCATCATGCAAACACAAAACTATCTCAGATTTTTCCTGCCAGTGTTGGTCTGACAAGTGATTCTGTCACGAGGGCCAAATGCTAACTCTTGATGGAGTTGAGTTGTTTTTTTCCACAGAGCTAGTTGTAAAAAAATAACAGAGGAAATCCAACCCAGTCAGTGTAAGCTAATTGACTAATTAGCTGAAACTCAGTATCCTTTCCTTGTGACGTGCATTTTAAGTCAGGACTGGAAGTATTGAATAATTTAGGTAAAGTATCCCGCATATGCTCCTAACAAACACAAAGGAATTTACTTGTGTATGGTTTTTCTCACCTCATGTCGGTAATCAGCTAAAATCTGCCATGTGCCTTAGCTGAAGCTTGCCCATGACTTGTATGAGTCTCCCTGTATTTCTTAAAAAAAGTGAAGGTTAAATAATAATTAATGGCAGGTGATGTAGAGGCATGTTTGTGCATTAGTATTTTTTTTTTTTTTGCTTAGGCTCGTTTGCATGAAACCACTTATAAAACTGGCACTCTGCCTGATTTATACTAAAACTTTCATATTTCATAAAACATCATTGAAAACACTTAACGAGCTGTTGGAAAAATGATCTCATCTGGTTAAGATGATATTCCTGCTCTTGAAAAACTAAACATCTGATAGCATTGCTCGTATATTTACTCTATCTTCTCTTGCCTATGATTAAGATTCCAGACAATAGCTCTTTCACTGTTTCTTCCCCTTCAGTACTGTCTAGAGCTTTTCCTTTTCAGAGGGCTTTACTTTGCTGCCCCTGGGAATGGACAAGCAAGCTTTTGTATGGATCAGGGCATAATGACGTGCAAAACCTGTGTCAATTTTCAGAGACGCTTTGCTGCGTGCCATAGAATGGCAGACTTCTCCCACCAGTTTGCATTTTGGTAGATAGACAAAATCCACAGATTAATCAGGACTGATATAAACCTGAGCTGAAAACTTGAGCTGGGTTTTTAGTATTATTTTTTTAGCATGGAAGTAATCTGGAGACCTGAAGATTGTCTCTCATGCCTGATTCTGCATAGTTTGCTTTGTTTAACTCATAAAATCATAGACTTTTTTGGGTTGGAAGGGACCTTAAAGATCATCTAGTTCCTACCTCCTGCCATGGGCAGGGAAACATCCTCCACTAGACCAGGTTGCTCAAAACTCCATCCAACCTGGCCTTGAAAAGCTCAAGGTGATATAAGCAGTGACCATCAGAGCCTGTACACGAATTCTGAAACTCACGACTCGCTCTAGCGATGCCGAGCCGCGTGCCTATTCTCTGGCAGGAAACCCCCCTGCTGCGGTTCCCCAGCACATCCTGCTGCCTTGCCTGCACCCTGGAGCCCCCCACATCTGTGCACAGAGCTTGTTTGCATTTTTCCCTTTTCTGGGCTGTGGGCTTGACACAGCACAAGCGTAATAGAAAAGCACGATTGTGGCAATGCAAACACGAGAAAAGTTCAAATAACACAAAGAGCCACAGGTGCCTTTCTTTGCCTTCAGGAGGAGCTCTCTCTTCAGCGTCAGGAGGGCTGTGTCTCCAAGGCTTCAGTTCTACGGTTTCTTTGCTAAGTCTCCGTGCGCGTCTCTGCAGCAGTGCCCTCTGACTGGGGACAAGTACATGGTGGGAAGCAGCATACGGGGAAAGCCTTGCCCAGTAACAGATCAGGGTGGCAGTAAGCAGATAACAGTTGCGTTGCTTAGCGATAAACCTGCCCCTAAATAACCTGTTAGGTGTTTTTTCTTATATGGTGGCTGTGTGTGTGAAGGCTGAAAGGGGCTCTCACTCTCCACATCCGGGCAGATATAAATGAAGAAGAAAAGGAGAAAGGCAGGTTATTTTCTGAGCAACAAGCTCTGTTGGGCACTGTAAAAACAAACCTAGTTGTGCTGGCATTACTTATCCTGTGCTCCTAGCAGCAAGCTCTGCTATACTAGTAAAGCAGTTGCTTTTAGCAGACCCTGGGCATCCACAAAATCGAAAGAACAAAGAACACTGTTGTCAGGAAGCTGTTAAATTCATCATACAGGTGTCAATAAATCAGAGACGGCTGAAAATACCCTTGTTTATGACAGTTCTGATTGCTTCAAGCACAAACAAGATGCTTGTAGATTACCCTGACCCGACTCAGCCCTCTGCAGAAGAGCTGGCAGAAAGGATGGAAGATGAGGAGCATCTGTGCAATAAAACCCTGCTACCTGATCTCACCATGAGAAGGGGAAGTCATGATTTAATGCAGTGAAAGGACAAGGTAACTAGCGTCAATGAAGAGGGACTTTCATCACAAAGATTGAGGAGTGCTGCTATTGTTAATGATCCTGCCATCATAGCAGAGAACTCTGAGAGCTGCAGCAAAGCAGAAGAGCCAACCTCAGAGGATGAGTCTGTGGAGTCAGATAATGAAAATGCAGCACTGAGAGAGCAAAAAGCCAGTGATTTGGATGGAACAGGCACACTGAGAAAGCGCAACACGGACAGTAGTGGATGGTGAAGGCAGAGGTCATAAACTGTCATTGTTCCTGATGAAGATTTCTCTGTATTCATCTCCTTGTATCAATTTCATTCCCATGGTGAGAATCAGATCATCTAACTGGTCTGGAAGACCAAAGCCCTCTTTCATGCAGTCTTGTCATGACTTACCATGATGTTACCAACAGCATTTCATCCTTGCTTTCTGGAGACTGGTATCTTGGAGTTCATTATTCCACTTGAACATTTCTGATTCTTTTACTTTCTTAAAAATATCTGTTTGTGTGTTACCAGTTATGAAAATGAACCAAATCCACACATGTTACTAGGCAGCTGAAGGAGAAAATATGCCTTCTTTCTCTAACCTGAATGTTAATCAATCAGCAGAACAGACTGTAGTCCCACAAGGCTAATTTTCAGCCATCATTGCTGCTGTATGCCTGAGAAACTGTTGTCACTACAATCCACAGAATTCATATACTACCCCAACTTGCAACCCATTTCCCGGCTTATTCCATGCCACAGAGCCAGTAGCCTGATCTATGTTGTATTCCAGGAAGAACATGAGAGAGACTGAAGAGTTATGAGTTATTTTTTGCTAGGGAAGAATATACATGTTCTAGATTCCTGGAAGTAACTCTGGACCTTTCTCCTACTGCGATTTTTTCAGTTCAGCTGTTAATGGAAGGACAGGGGTTCTCCAGTGTTGCGATAGCACAAATTGATTTACAAACCTGATCTTCCCATCTGTGACGTTTCCTTTACGTCCACACACGTATGTCTAATGGCCACATATCAATTTAAAGAGCAGGTAGACAGTTGTTTTATCTAGTTGCTGTTTTTAATATGATTCAGTGAGTTGACATAATGGGAGCAACTATGTAAGAGTCATTCCTGCAGACTGTGTCTGACGAAACAGGAGCCTGCATGCTGAGAAGAGAGCCCTAGCAGGGCTGTTGTAGTAAAGTGAAATGCTGCCCCTGTCTCAGTCTTCTTTTGCAAGTACTTCCATTTGCTGTCCTGGATGAACTTCTTAAAGATATCAATTTACCTTACTGAATGCATTGTGGATCTGTAGCCACAAAAAGCCACTTGTTTGTCAGTGATGCAGGAATGGCCAGACTTCAGGCCACTGGGCTTGTCTGTTGCCACCAGAGCTGCATCACAGATCTTTTTTGCTGCTTGGTACCAGAGATTTAACTTGCTGTGAAAAACCTGTGTGTCAGATTAAGTCTACTTGCTACTGTTTCATTTAATTCCCTGGTTTATCCTATAGTCTCTGTCTTCCTGCTGTATCTTTGCCATAGAAGAGCCTTTACTGCCAGATAAGTGCTTACATCTTTTTTGCCAATTTCTGTGATATGACAATAGATGTTGTCATTTAAGTCTCTACTTGCAAGAAAATTTGTATCAAACTAGCAGAATTTCAAGAAAGATTTTGGATTTCTGCTAGAAAAAGGCTAAGATCTTCTCAAAGATCAGTGACTATAAAAATTTCTGTACTTACCAATGCCACCATCTACCAGACAAGAGTGTAGAGACGAGTGAGAGGAAAGACCAGAAGTTGCAAAGGTAAGCTTCAAAAACACTGAGACACTGCTTCCCCTTCCTTCTGCAACTTGACACAATTGTGGTTCTGTTAGTTCTGTCAAATGAATAGCATGACAGATGGTTCCAGCATGGAATTATAACATGAAATCTTGTAACAGTCTTTTGCCTATAAGTATTTTTCGCAATTAGTGTAAGCTCTCAAAATCTTTCATTAGGTGAAAGATTTTCTTTTTATACTGAAATCAAACCTTGATTTCATTGTTTGATTAATTGGGAGCCTGGGAAAAGGAAATAAAGCAAAATCCAAGAGCAGGGATCTTGTGAAATACACAGACTGAAAGTGTAGACAAAATCTGGCCAGAATTTTTGAAAGTGATTCGTTGCATTAAACTTCAGTATTTTTGGATTCCAAATTAAGTCACCAAAACTAAATTTAGTATCTAGCATGTTGTAGATATCCACTGACCATCTAATGGAAATTACATGCATTCCATAAAACTAATACTTAATTGCTATTAAAATCAAAGGTGGGCCAATAATGTTATTTTCAGTTACTGCCATAATTCTGATGTGCACACAGCTACGTGAGTGTTATGGTCTATGGGTTCATGATAAGATTTAACCCTTGTGGTAGTTAAGCTGTCATCAAAGCACTTTAGATGGAGATAGGGTTATTGTCCCTTCAGAACTTAGAAAAGGTAGGCTAAAATAGCTTGATAAATTGATTATCAGTAAACATGGAAGAACAGATCCACTCATGGGGCTAAAAGGCTCATTCAGTTACAAAATCAGGAAAGAATCCGTGAGCTTCTGCAATTGAGCCTTTCAGCTGTAGTGATCTAGGCAGAATTAAATCCTCCTTGTATCTCTCGCTCTAAAAGGATTATCGTATGACATTTTAAGGGCATAAAAAATGAGCAATAGCTTTCTGCATATGGTTTGAAAACTTCACGAGAATGAAATGCGAGTTGAAAGTCGGATTAGCAGATTTGTTGACTCATTCAGTACAACCCACACATTGCGTTATGCAATAGTGGCACCCAGTGGAGGCTGGAATTACAGCAAAGTTTCTGTTGCTGCTGGGTAAGGTTTGCCCAGACCTACCGAGTTTAGGTGGTGATTCAGGAAGGTAAGTCTATGAGGACTGAAGCTATGCGCAGCTTAAATGTTCTCTTAAATCAAGGATTCTTACCTGATTTTAATTTGAAAAGCTTTAGGCTATCTGAACATTTATTTTTCTATTCACAACAAACTCTGTATAGTATGAGGGCCTTTTTCCTACGGGATAGACCCTCAGCTTTAGCTGCATTAGTCTAAAAACCTTGTTATAAATGACTTGGTCCCAAACAGGATTTTAACCAAATTGAACAATTTATTAAATGAATAAAAGCAAGCAAACGGCTCAGGGGTGCACAGTCAGCACCGGGTGCGCCGGGAGTCTCCGCTCCACCAAGACGCACACTGAACAGTTCCAGTCCCTGGCTTGTATATCTTCCAGGGATAGCACCGCCTGCCGGCCCAAACTGAACAGTCACACACCGACACGCTGGAGTGCCTCACCAGGCGACCCCCACAAGGCATCCTTTAGGTAAGCTTTAGTTTTTGTCTTGCTAACAACGTCAGGCAGCTAGTTCTGCAGACTTGAGGCGCCTTCCTTTTCTTCTCTCCTTCTTCTTTATTACCTCCTTTTCAGAGGCAAGTTGGTTCTCCTGAGGTATCACAATGCTAACATTGTGGTCCTTTAGGCAAAGCTTTGCGCATCCTTTATATAGTTTGTTGCTGCTTCAATGTACTTCATTCAATACATGCAAAAATCTTAAACTGTCCCTCCCAGGCCCATGACCATACAAGGGTCTGTCATTATGCACCCCAACATTATTCCATATTAACACGAATCAGATGGACATATATCACAACCTTAAGCAACATCTAATGCAAGATCATGCTGAGGATGAGAGGAAAACCACCCTCTATTCCTATTGCCCTGAAAGTACTGTTTGAATAATGACAGTATCAGCCTCAAAAGCTTGGAGAGAAAGTGAAGACCAGCACATGTGGATGGAGGTAAGGGCAAACAGAAGGGAAGCATGGCTCCTGATTCAGTCACAGTCTGGGCTTAGATGCAATAGTCTGAATAGACTTTAAGGCACGTGAGAGAGAAGTGAGGAGGAATGCCAAGTGTGTATCATGTAGGTGGGCTGAAGTCTCTAAGGAGAATATTTTAATGTTTTAAATTCAGGCAACGCTAACAGTAGCACCACCAAAAATAAATGGACATTAACAATAAGCTTTAAGCAGGTCCAGTCCCCGACCTGTACAGTGGAGTCCTCGATATGTTACAATGGGCATGGCATACCAGATTTCTCTAAAGAATAAATAATTTACTATGAGGCTGGTTAACACACTGCTCCCCAGGGAATGAGGCTAAATGTGCCATCCTGTTTATCGTTTTCTCAGCAGTCATATATTAAAAATGTTGTGATGAACAGGCATTTGGGTAAACTGACTTGTAGTACCAAAATGAATGGATTAGAATAACATTTCTGTGTACCTAGTACTATTGAGCTCATATTTCAGTTCTAGGCTGCATGCCTACTCAGTGTCTCATCAGAAAAAATGATTAATGAGAATGATGATCTGAGTTCTGAGAAAATGTTAATTTTTAACTGGTCTGATATCCTTTGCGCCTTTCTTTTGCATTTATTTAAAAAGTTCATTTTAAGCACCCAATGCTTTGGCATTTTGGCCGTGCTGGAATTATTTTAGGTCTGCAAGGAGAGGCTGGATGTAGGAAAGCATATTCAAGTAACTGGTGCTTTGCAGTCAAGAGTTTAAGAAAGAGAGAAGGACAAGCTGGGCCAGTTTATTTACACATTTTGGAATTGTTCTCACAGGTGCAAAAGTCATAAGGCAGAAGAGGCTGCGTTTTAAGGTCATGCTCTGTCACTGTAAGCAAATCAGTAAGCTATCCCATCCCATTAAGTCACCAGGACTTTCTGTTGATTTGGTTGTTATTCAGTGTAAGAAATGCAGTCATAATTTCTGGAGAAATGATCGCTCATTTTAATGGTAATAGGTAGCATCATTGCAGTGGTGTTTATTCAAGCATTATCTGAAGGTAAGTAGGTAGAGTTTTGTTTCATAGCACACAGTCTGAGAGCTTCTTACTCTCTCAAGAGTAAAAGGCTGCCTCAAGTGCATGATGTGGCATGGGACTTGGAGGATAAAGCCTCAAGCAATGCTAGGTTAATAAATAATGTGATGGGGCCTTTAGGCCATAAACTCTGGGGAAACTAAACAGAGGTGGCAACACTGAAATAAACAAGGTTGCATGGCCCCTGCTGGGCCAGGCACCAGAAGAGGCCTTAAGAATCATGTCCTCAAAGGGAAGGTATGCGTGCTGTCTGGTGAGGTATTAGCATGATAAACTGGCATGACTGCTGACCAATCAGATGCAGCACTGCGAGCAGTGTATGTACGAAAGGACCAATCTGTTTAAAGCACACAGTCTTCTGAGCATATTTAAAGGAATGATTTTATACAATAAATCAACTTTTGCTTGCATCAAGCTGTGTCCTGTCTCTCCATCGCAGCAGCATGATGTGAACTTCATGGCTGATCCAAACATGGTCTTGTGTTACGGTCTAGGTTGAGGAAGGAATTATAATGAAAGAGATGGCAAATGAGAGCTATTAGACTAGATTTGCAGTTTATTTTTAAGCTAGATACTTGATTTGTTCTGAGAAAAAATTATTAAAAGCCATAGGACACCTTTTTTTTTTAACTTACTAAAAATTGCTCCACTCTCATCCTCTATGTTGGAAAAACTGGGTTACCAGTCACAGGATCTCACCTAAGAATACTCATGGATGAAGCCGTATATCTTCTAATGTCCCGCTCCTGTTAGAGGACTTTATTGTACGTGTTTAAAGGCTGTAACAAATTGTTTTTTCCCCTTACTTAGAAGAGGATTTTTGAAGGATTGTGCCCCAGGGAACAGGCAGTGTTCGAATTCCCTCACCCATGGCACTACTGTGTTGCTGTGTCAGATTAGGTCAAGAATACTACCCTACATCTTTACTGTACTGGCTTTGCCATCTAAGTTGTACTGCAATTGATGCTGATGAGTTTACTCAATTTTACTAAAACATCTGTGTGCTGTTCCCCTTTGTTTCATCTTCCCTTTGAACACACATCTATTTTTTAACACAGTTTTACCACTTCTGTGCTGGAAGGATTTCTGTCTTATATGAACTAGTAAAAAGGAAGGACTCTACCACAAAATGTATTGAGAAGGTAAGGCATCTAGGACCTATGGCATTGGAGAAGGCATGAGGAGAGAGAAGTCCAGTTAACTAGATAAAGAATTTTAGCCAAAAGGATGGGCAATTGCGATAATGTAATTACAATTGATTTTGCTCACAGAAAGGAACCAACCAAACCAACACACAAAATATGGCAGTTGCTGAAAGTGGCAGTGGAAAAAAGTAATTTTAAGTAGAGATGATGATGGCTTCTTTCCTTCTTTTCCCTCTTAGTTTTTAAAACAAGCTAGGAGTGCTGATTCCTAATGCTAAAAAGAAGCCAGTCAGGGTAAGCCTATACTAATAATTGGTATTTCAGAGTTGTGGGAAAGATAAAATAAAAGAGAGATAGGAAAGGATATAATAATCCAAGACCTTTTCAGTAACATGGATTAGAATTTACAATTTAAGAAAGATTGGTTGTTCAAGTTTATTAAAAGATGACCAATAAAACTTTTTTTCCTTTTTTAAGCAGAATGTTTTGTGACCAGCTGTTCTGAACAGAAATATGATTGCACTTTCCCTTAAAATTCTTCAGGCTTTAGAGTAGATACTGACTTGCATTTATGTTGGCTATTCATCTTGGTTTATAATTACTTCTGTATTTTACCTGTAGTTAATGATGGTCTTCACTAAGATAACCAAGGATCTAAGCCATAGGCATTGATAAAAGCCCGGCCAATATCTCTAAATGTCTAGGAGTGGAGATGACAGACACCCTGTAGGCTTTATGCATAAGGAGTGATAAGCCTTAGTTTTCTGCCATGACAAGGACCATCTAGAAGGTAGTTTAGATCTAATTTGTTATAAAAGAACTTTTGCTCAGTGATGTGACTAATAAATCTTCAGATTTCATAGAGAATGGAGTTTTGGACCTGGGAAGATTTAAATGGAAATCAACAGTTATTTAGAAGCAAATTATTTGTTTCTAAAATTCCCTGAATGCATGATAAAAGATGCTTTACAAAGCAGTTTAAAAAGTGTTTTAGAAAAAGATTTA
>VZTU01023048.1:11860-59808 GCA_013400835.1 Zapornia atra
TTAAGATATTTATAAACATTAATAAGATCCCCTCTCAGTTTTGTTTTCTCAAGGCTGAAAAGCCCCAGTTCTTTGAGCCTTTCCTTGTAGGGGAGATGCTCCAGACATTTTATCATCTTTGTAGCTCTTCTCTGGACTCTCTCCAGGAGATCCAGGGATCCTGGTTTTTATACCAGGGAGCCCAGAACTGGACACAATACTCCAGGTTGGCCTGACCAGGGCAGACTAGAGGGGGAGGATCACCTCCTTTGACCTTCTGGCAACACTCCTTTTGATGCACCCCAGGATCCCATTGGCCCTCAGCCACCAGGGCACACTGCTGGCTCATAGCCAACCTGTCATGCACCAGGACCTCCAGGTCCTTCTCCACTGAGCTCTTCTCCAGCAGGTCATCCCCCACCCTGTACTGATACAAGCAGTTATTGATTCCCAGGTGCAAGACTTTACACTTGCTCTTGTTGAATTTCATTAGGTTTCTCCCTGCCCAGCTCTCCAGCCTGTTCAGGTCTCGCTGAATGGCAGAGCAGTGTTCTGAGTGTCAGCCACCCCTCCCAGCTTAGTATCATCGGCGTACTTGCTGAGGGTGGATGCTATTCCCTCATCAAGGTCATCAATGAAGATATTAAACAGGACTGGACCCAACACCGAGCCCTGGGGAACACTGCTAGTCACAGGTCTCCAGTCAGACTCCGCTCCACCAATCACCACAGTAAATTTTACCCGATCACACAGATGTTCAGCAATTGGTCCCCAGGTCCATCGTCAGGCACAGCACTGACACCACCACAGACCAGGGTGCCCAGCCAAAGCCTCTGTATCCACCCATCCCTTTTTTTTTATTCCCCTTTCCCCTATCGCTTAAAAAAAGAGGTGTGCCTTGGGCTCGACACTTGGCAGTTGCAGGCCTTAAAGAAAAGGCACAGGCTGGTGGCATGAAAGCCACTGCCAAGCATCCTGACATGTCTGTGTACGTGCTGCGTGGGAAAGGAACATAAATATACAAATGCTGAAAACAGTTTGCCATCACCTCCAGTGAACCCCGCCCCCGTACAGGTCAGGTAATCTGCACACCAACACTTTACAATTGCTAACCACAGAATCACAAGGTTGGAAAAGACCTTTAAGATCATCGAGTCCCACCACTCCTATCTTATGCTTAACCATATCCCTAAGTACCTCATCTACCCTTTTTAAAAACACATCCAGGGTCAGTGACTCAAACCCCTCCATGGACAGCCTGTTCCAGGCCCCAACAACTCTCCTGGTGAAAAATGTTTCCCTAACATCTGATCTGCCCCTGCCCTGGTGCAGCTTTGTGCCATTTCCCCTTGTCCTATCTCCTGTCACCTGGCTGAAGAGACCATCGCCCACCTCTCCACAACCTCCCTTCAGGTAGTTGTAGGTGGTGACAAGGTCTCCCTTCAGCCTCCTCTTCTCAAGACTAAACATCCCCAGCTCCCTCAGCCGCTCCTCATATGATTTGCCCTCCAGCCTCTTCACCAGCCTGGCTGCCCTTCTCTGGACTCGCTCAAAAAAGTGACCAGAGGCGACTGCATAAAACCCCACTAACCGCGGCAAAGATTACTCCAAAGAGAGGCACCTCCTAGAGAGGTCTCCAAAGCTCATCCCCAGACATGCTCCCTTTATGTACTTCCAAAACACCCAAAGAAGCAGTTTTGCCGCAGTCACCGCAAGGGAACAGCCGCTCCCAGGAGCAGCAGCCACCCGGGAACAGGTGTTGGGGAGCGATAGCAGACACCAGGCCCCAAACTTCTTCCACGCTATCTCAGAGCAGGGCTGAGAATCACTCGCATCCATCACACCTAAAGATTGCCAAAGGCAGCTCAGAGTTTAAGACAGCTGGGATGGGAATTAAAAGAAGAAGCTGCGTTACGTCCAAGAAGGTGTGATGGATGCGAGTGATTCTCGTGGCTGATTTAGACGAGGTGCTTGTGATCCCTCCTTAAGAGACCACCTGTGCTGAGCTACCAGCTTTCCATGCCCTTACTGGGACAGGCTGCCCAGGGGGGTTGTGGAGTTTCCTTCTCTGGAGATATTAAAGACCTGTCTGGATGCTTACCTGTGCAACCTGTCCTAGGGAACCTGCTTTGGCGGGGGGGTTGGACTTGATGAGCTCTGGGGATCCCTTCCAACCCCTATGGTTCTGTGATTCTGTGATTCTTATGTTTACTATTGGATACAGGTGCCAGGAAAAAATAACCCAAGGGGATTGCCAATCGCATCTTTCTGCGACACTCCCGGCAGTTTTTAAACACAGGCTCTTTACCTGAGCTCACAGTCCGTTAATAAGAACAGTTTAAAGCAAAATTTATCCTTTTCACAAAAAAACCCCACGCAAACTGTATCAGTGGGCTCCAGCAGCACTCGGAGGCTTACTGGCCTGAAGTTCTGGACCTGAATTGTTTGTGTGTTTGCATCCAGAGAGACAGACACAAACACAGCCTTGTTATAAAAATGCTGTGGCACTTTCTTTTACTCCTGAAATTACCTGGCAGTTCAAAACTGCCTGGTCACTGTGTTAGAAGAGACTATTATTATTATTTTATTAGCACTATTACTATTTTATTACTACTATTATTATTAGTTCTAGCTTTTCAAAACCAAAAGCATTATGTTAAAATCTGTTAATGCTAAAAAAACCCCCATAATAAATGCCTACATTATGTGTGCTGACATTTGGTATTACCAGTGAAGACACAATTGCAGCCCTTATCTCAAAGGTCTCTTCAGTCATCTCAAAGGTCTTTTCCAACCTACAGATTCTGTGATTCTGTATCATATCTACAGCATTTATAGAATCACAGAATGGTTTCAGTTGGAAGAGACCTTTAAGATAGACCAACCATCTATCCAGCCCTACTAGGTCCAACACTAGACCATTTCACCAAGTACAGCATCTCCTCTTCCTTCAAACATCTCCCTGGGCAGCCTGTGACAACATCTGACAACCCTTCAGTAAAGAAATTTTTCCTAATATCCGAACTAAACTTGACCTGACACAACTTCAGGCTGTTTCCCTTTGTCCTGTTATTAGCTACCAAGAAGAAGAGACTGACCCCCACCTCACTACTATCACCTTTTAGGTAGTTGTAGAGAGCAATAAGGTCTCCCATCAGCCTCCTCCAGAGTAAACAGTCCCAGCTCCCTCAGCCACTCCTCGTAAGACTTGTGTTCCAGACCCTTCACCAGCCTGGTTGCCCTTGTCTGGATACACTCAAGCATCTTGATGTCCTTCCTGTAGTGAGGTGCCCAAAACTGAACACAGTACTCAAGGTACGGCCTCACCAGCACTGAGTAGAGGGGAAGGATCACTCCCCTACTCCTGCTGGCCACGCAGCTCCTGGTGCAGGCCAGTATAAATCGATGAAGATTGCCAGTTGCACCCTGAAGCCAGCGGAGATAAGTTCATATTACTGAACGTTTCCACCCCACACTAAACTTTTCCTCTGTCCCCATGGACACATGACATGTAAAACTAGGTGAGTAGTGAGAACACCTACCTGCTTTCACTTCCCGAAACAACAGTGCGCCCCTGCCACATAATGATGCAATAAAGCCTATTAAAGGCTCCCACACATTAAAGCCCAGAAATATTATGAAATCTGGCTTTATCCATGTGGTTTTTTAAACCGTTTGTGTGGTCAGAGGGACAGAAGACTTCCAAGTTCTCGGTTGTAGGTGTGTGGATTTTCAACACCATGAAAGCAGCTCCGAGAAGCAGGTACCTGTCAAACACAGGGCAGTCCAGAATGGTGCCTGGAACTGTGCTCAGCACGTGTCAAAAGTCAGCTGCACCTCGTCCAAGGTGCAGAGAACCTGGGTCTAGTCTGGTCCATACGCTGCTTCGTGATGAGAAGCAAGAGCAGCTCGGCTGCCAGGTGCCAGGAGGCAGCTTTAGCATGCTTGGAATTATACCGGCCCGAGGCAAAGTTGTGATATAACCCCCCCCTCACCCCCCATAAACGAGGCTGAATGCTTCTTCTGCAGGGGCTGGAGATTAAAAAAGGTCTTCAGAAAAGCTCTCTTGAGATGCAAGAGAACAACTCAAAACTTAGGATTTCTTTTAGTAGGAGCTCTGTCTTCAACAATTAACAGCATTGGGCAAATCAGACAGTTACTGAACTGTAACTGATCAGTAACTGATCAGCCCCATATCGATTTGGCAAATAATTCTCAACCAATAGACCAACTTTCTAGTGACTTCAGGACAGCAGGAGGACCAAGCCTAGCCAAGCAGTTACTTGCTTCCCGTTCAGTACTCGGGTTGTTCTGGACAAGCCCAGCCCAGCCCGGTTCCCATTTTTCAAAGCTGCAGAAGTCCATAAAATCCTTGCTGAGTTTAGAGTTTATCATGTCACTCAAGTCCTGCAAGATCCAAACACAACTATACCACTGGCTGCGTAGCAGAAGGGATTCATATGTTATGGCAACGTGACTGCCATTAGAGTAGGAAAAGAATTCTTGAAAGAATAATAATTATTGACAGAAACTCAACTTTTTTTTTCTTTCCCTTGGTAGATTGTAATCTCCACAATTTATATCCCATCTGCCTACATCCATCTTTTTCAGCAAGACTTAGACAGGCTGGAGAGTTGGGCGGGGAGAAGTCTCATGAGATATAACAAGGGCAAGTGTAGGGTATTGCATCTAGGGAAGAACAACCCCAGGTGCCAGTATAGGTTGGGGACCGTTGGGAGAGCAGTGTAGGTGAGAGGGACCTTGAGGTCCTGGTGGACAGCAGGATGACCATGAGCCAGCCCTGGTGGTTAAGAAGGCCAATAGCATCCTGGGGTGTATTAGAAGGGGTGTGGTTAGTAAGTCAAGAAAGGTCCTTCTCCCCCTCTACTCTGCCCTGGTGAGACCATACGTGGAATATTGTGTCCAGTTCTGGGCCCCTCAGTTCAAGAAGGACATAGAACTCCTTGAAAGAGTCCAGCACAGGGCCACCAGGATGATTAATGGAGGGGAACACCTTCCTTATGAGGAGAGGGTGAGGGAGCTGGGCTGTTTAGCTTGGAGGAGACTGAGGGGTGACCTTATTAATGTTTATAAATATGTAAAGGGTGAGAGTCAGGAGGATGGAGCCAGGCTCTTCTCAGTGACAGCCAGAGTTCGGGCAAGGCGCAACAGGTGCAAGCTGGAGCATAGGAAGTTCCATGTGACTATAAGGAGGAACTTCTTCACTGTGAGGAGGACAGAGCACTGGCACAGGCTGCCCAGAGAGGTTGTGGAGTCTCTGTCTCTGGAGGTATTTAAAACCCGCCTGGATGCATTCCTGTGTGATTTAGTCTAGGTGATCCTGCTCTGGCAGGAGGTTGGAACTAGATGATCTTTTGAGGTCCCTTCCAACTCCTATGGAGTTCTGTGATTCTCTGATCTGTCCTCTCTCACGCTGTACCTAAGATCACAACCCGTTTCAAGCAGCGAAAGTTATTCTGTGTGATGCGCCTCATTCCACCTGCTTTCACAGGGCTACAGTCAGCTGAACGTTAAACAATACGCTTAAAAAAACCAATTAGCTCCCAAATTCGTATCTAAAAACATCCAGGGTAGCTCATTTCAAAATGAACAGTGATGAAAACACGCCCAAACCGTTCCCCTGAGTGCATTGCATTTTGTGCTTTGTTTCACTGTTGGGTTGGGTTGTTTGGGTTGTTTTTATTTTTTGAACAGACGCACAAAAGGTCAACGGATGTAGACAAATCACCTGTTTCTGTTTTATTTATTCATTACTTCTTGTACACTTTGCATTTCTGAACATGGTCAAAAGAGGAAAAATAAAGCACAAAGTATTACAGGCTGGGTATGTGTTACCCCATTCCTGCCACCTTGGCACGGGGAGGACGTTAGCTTCCTCACACCAGCAGTAACGGAATGAAGCTGCACCACACAATATTATGACATTTTAAACGACCCAACGCCTCGGAATGAAGCAGCCTTAATTTACTAAATGGAAATAATTGGCGTGTAAATACGCAATTAACTTTTTAAGACAAAAATAAATTACCTCTGAGTGAGCAATATAAGGCGCTAGACGACGCCTCCGTGGTGAATTCAATCACGTGTAAATAGAGGGCTGACACCTCTGCTCCTCCCTGTGCTGGTGTAAAGCCTGACCTTACGCCCCAAACACCCATGGAGTGGTACGAGCCGGGGGCATTCGAATGGGGAGCCGCCAGGTAACCACGCCAGAGCATGCCCCCAGACCTTCGGGTTTACGCAGAGAGAGAAGGCGCAGTGGCCAAGCATGGGGAGGAGTAGTAAGATGCTAGTAACATTCACTCAGCCATTTACTATCGGTCAAGTAGAACACACAGAAGGGAAAAAGACCATGGGTTTGGAATGTAATTGAGTACTTGCATGAATACAAAAAAAAGCACAAGCCTCAAATGTTACCAGGGTGGGCTGACCCTGGTTGGAGGCCACCAAAGCTGCTCCATCACTCCCCTCCTCAGCCGGGCGGGGGAGAGGAGATGTAATGAAAGGCTGGTGGGTTGAAATAAGGACAGTGAGAGATCGTTCACCAATCACCATCATGGGCAAAACAGACTGTCAAAATTAATTTATTACCAATCAAATCAGAGTGTGTTAATGAGAAACTAACCCGAATGCTGAAAGGGCTCCCCCCACCCCTCCCTTCTTCCAAGGCTCAACTTCATTCCCAATTTCTCTCCCTCCTTCCCCACAGTGCCACAGGGGGATGGGGAATGGGGGTTGTGGTCAGCTCATCACACGTTGTCTCTGCTGCCCCTTCCTCCTCAAGGGGAGGACTCCTCACACTCTTCCCCTGCATCAGTGTGGGGTCTCTTTCATGAGATACTCCCCCACCAACTTCACCAAGGTCAGTCTTTCCCACAGGCTGTTTCACAAGCTGCCCCAGCATGGGTCCTCCATGGGGTCACAAGTCCTGTCAGCAAACCTGCTCCAGCATGGGCTCCTCTCTCCACACAGCCACAGGTCCATTACACAAGCAGCTCCTTCCTCTCTGTCTTCACTGACCTCGGCATCTGCAGAGTTGCTCCCCCCGCATACTCTCACTCCTCTCTCTGCAGCAGTTGCTGTGGCACACATTTTTTCCTTGCCTTCTTAACTACATTACCCCAGAGGCACTACCACCATCACTGATGGGGTTGGGCTTGGGCTTCGCCAGCAGCCTGTCTGTCTTGAAGCAATGGACAGGGGGATATAGGGGAAGCTCCTGGCAGAGGTCACCCCTGTAGCCCCCTGGCTACCAAAACCTTGCCACACAAGCCTAAGAGGAACATTAAAACCAAATCTAGAGAAGGTGCTAAGGTAAACACTGCTAGTGTACTAAGGAGCAAAAACTCAAAAGGGGGTTAATGCTGTATGAGTACGATTTACTGTGTGCCAAATTCGGGATCTAAGGTTGCACATGCAGGCACAGCTCTCAGAATACTGACTGTATTTAGGACTGCAGCAGTAGGTAGTTATCTTTGTGGGCACACATAGCTTAGCATCAGGATGAAGTCAGGAAAAATATGTCTGCAAACAACTGCCCCCACCTCCCACTGTTGGTTTTGCTAACCACTGCCTCCACCATGCTTTAAATGTGCTCTTAGCAGACTTCCAGATCTACACCTGCCAGTGTCTGTAGTTTAAAGGACCTTACTTCGGAAAGTTACTGAAGCCAGGTAGAACTTCCATGTTCTCGGCTGTCCACAGCAGCATTTTACAGTTCAGAGCTTGAACCACCGCTACGAGGTGAAAATGAACCCCCTCAGTGTGGACATCTTTAGGAAGCAGTAGTGAGATGAAGATATCTCTAAGTTAAGGAGTCTTGGAACACCAATGAAAGCGGCTATCCTCATTTATGCTCATCAAGACATCTGCACAACCAACATGCTTCCACCTGTCACTTGTTGGTTCTCTTCACTGAAGGCTATTGTCCTCTTCCTTCTTCAGGTTTTAATGCCAGACTTGGGGGGGATGAGGTAGGATATGGAAAAAAAAGTAGTTTTAAACACTCATCTACTAGAAAACAAGAAAGTTTTCGAGTTTTAGCCA
Source organism: Zapornia atra (assembly GCA_013400835.1). Taxonomy (NCBI): domain Eukaryota; kingdom Metazoa; phylum Chordata; class Aves; order Gruiformes; family Rallidae; genus Zapornia; species Zapornia atra. The sequence continues at coordinate 19,907 of VZTU01023048.1, forward strand.
AGACATTTTGTAAGGAGCAAGAGAACAAAGCAAGCAGTGGCCTTTGGTGGAAGCAAGAGAAGCGAGGGGGCTAACAGGGAGTAATAGGGAGCATCTTACTCCAAGTCTATGCATGTTAGGACAGCAGGTGTAGTTCAGGAAGCTAGTTTCCAATAGAAGCTTTCTGTGGTCTATATGGACCTTGGCTACTCCAGAGGCCAATGCAAGGCCTTGATTTAAGATTGATATCCTGATCCGAATTGCCCAGTGGAGGACCCTGTCTCTCCAGACAGAAGGGATCAGAGACCAGTTCCCTAACTTGAGTGCCTAAAGTCGGTATGTAAAATTACAACATCTCCCAGCTATAGAAAACGTGCTTGGAGGCAATTATCCCTTTTGTCCTTCCCAACTTGTTCTCAATAGAAAGGCATAGCTTGCTTCTGGTGCTCACTGGCACAGCACAGAGCACAGCTACTCACAGATAGTGTCTGGGATCGTTCCCTCTGCCGCTGCTCTTCCGCCTTTTGTGGGAACCAGTCCCCTTAAACAGTAACACAGCAGGAGTTCATTGTAACTTTACTCAAACTCCTGTTGTTGTGGCAGGAGATGGAGCATATCATTAAATCATAAATACAGCACAAGGAGTTTGTTGCTGGTTGTAAGGGGGTGTGGGGGTGGAGGGGGCTTTATGCTCACTAGGAAGAACTAGAATGAGACCAGCACACTGATTTTGCCCTGATGGCTCAAAGACAGCCAGGAATTAGGACCTGTCTGTGTATGAAAGTTAAATCAAAAAGTGCACGCTCCCCACCCGCCCTGTGAACACACTGATCCCTGGTTACTTTAATCCACTATCAGTAACTCTCCCAAAATCACTCCAAGCACAGACTAGCCCTTAGTTTCCAAACGACAACCAGACCAGCAATTCTTAAGCTGCCTCAGTCAGTTCCAGAACGATGTGCATCTGCAGAAACCTGTGGCGCTGCCCTGAAGAAAATAAATCTAAAGAGACCAAATTCTGGTAGAGAGAACCCATTCCTGACAGTGAGCAGAGGACTGTGCCCCTGACCATGGTATAATCATAGAATCACAGAATTGGTAAATAATAATAATGGTAAATAAATGTATAAAAGAGATGGTAATTCACCACAGTAATATATGATATCTCCCTGAAAGGCTCATACAGTTCAATGTTTCATAAACTTTGTCCTCGTTTTCATCCAAATTCAAATATTCCTGTTCTGACACTGGGAACTGCTAACCACTACGTCCAGTTTCCCACAGAGTAAGCAGAAGCGACTGGCACTTAAGCCATAGTAATCCAATTTATTGCAAGATCTATGTAAACAAATACAAAAAAGATGAAAACTAAAGTGTTCCTAATGCATGACAGACTCATTTTCCAAACAGAAACCACTGGCAGTCCCCAAGAACAGGGGTGTTTACCTCAGTCCTTGGTCTAACAGTCAGACTTCAGAGTGACAGTAACGCTCCCATACTCATGTGTTTTGTACATGACAGAACCACGTGTCAAAAACATTAACAAACTTTTATTTTAATAAGTTACATTTACATTTCATTAACCTAAGGAAAAAACCTCACAAACTTTCCTTAAAGAAAAAAAAATTAACAAACCAACAAGATTCTTAAGATAGGTGTTATTTCCTTTCTCACCACTTCCATCTTCAGCAATCAGTACACTGAAGCAAACAGAACCACCAAAGGGCAAGTCTCAGATCACAGAACAGCTGAGAATGGAGGTCATCTGGTCCAGTAGGCCACCTAGACCGGGTTGCCCAGATGGCTTCTGAGTATCTCCAAGGATGAACACTCCACAGGCTGTCTTCATCAGACCATAAATCAGTCACTTTGTGTTCAGACGGAGCCTCCCGTGTTTCAGTTCGTGCCCATTGCCTCTTGTCCTGTCCATGGGATCTGCCTCTCTTTTCTCTACTGCCCCCTCCATCAGGTATTCCTATATCCCCCTCAGCCTTCACCATTTTTACCTCAAAACTGCAGCTTATTTGTCCTCAAAAGGGGACCAACTGCAGGAATCCTAAGCAATTAAGTCTTGCATGCATCTGTGTGTGCATGCACAAAATAATATCAGAGGTCAACCCAAAATGCAGGCAGGAAGCAGTTGCTGAAGAAAAAAAAAAAGTTTTATGTAGTTCATAAAATGAAATCAGGAATTACTGCACAAGCACATATAAGAAAGGTCCATATTAAAAGCATCTAACTGCTAAATCTTGACTTAGAAGTACGAGCATGTGAAACTACATGGGAAACCAGATTTCTGGGGAAGGTAAGAGCTGGTCTACAGCACTGCACTTCTTTTCCTCACACCTATAAATAGCTCTGGCCATCCTTCCATGAGGTTCCACATATATCTGGGTAAGTCCCCTTTGTTTCCTTTCTCAGCTTTCTTGACATTTGCATTTCTTTGGTACCCAAGGAAAAAGAGGAAGCTTGCAAATAGCTGAGCCTTTTAAAAAAATTTATTTATTTGTTTGTTTTCAGAAAAGGAGAGCAAAATGGGCAAGGGAAAAACTTAACTCCTCACAAAGGCTCCTCTCCAAGTCAGGATGTCTGTCCTCACCATGCCATTTGCTGTTCTTAAATGAGAACAGGAGAGGGAGAAACTAGAACTACACAACTTGAGATAAAGTAACAGTACTTAGTCCATCAGCTAAAAAGGAAAAAACCCTCACCACTGCCTTGCTGTTACTGGGGCTGAGTCTGCTCATAACGAGCCTCCTCCACCCAAGGCCCTTCTTTGATGATCACAAGGACCTGTAACGTGCGAGACTCGTGTCCCAGCTCTTCCTCACGTCAGTTCCCACAACCTGTCCCCATGCCAGGTAATATTTAGTAAAGAGCCCTTCTTGGATTTCATTATCAAGTCAGAAATCTAAAAAAAAAAATAATAAAAAAAAAAATCACAGAAATCATCTTCTCAGTTGAAAGACAAATGCCTTGATTCAGGAAAAATCTTGACTGTGTCCAACACAGCAGGTAGGGATGCATCAAACCAGGAATTTCTAGCCTACCCATTTCAAACGCTACAACTTACAGAATCATTGCAGAAGAGTAACAATGAGCATATAAATCAACAAAGTCACCCCATACTCCATATACAGTAAAGTGCTACATTTCATCTAGTTTTTGCAAATTCAGTAGCCCTGCAGGTGTGGCATGAGAAACATACCCCATATGATGCAGTACGTAGACAAGAACCAGGGCTAAATACACAGGTTTTGTGAATGCACAATGGGTAACATTTCTGAGGACAGGGGAGCAGGTAAACCAGTCACAGTCTTAATTACAGCAGAATGAAAGGTTATCAAAAGAGGTGCAGCACATTAATGCTGTTCTCCCCTTAATTTCATGCAGCTACAGAACCACGCGCATACAGCCAGTCAGGTACGTGAGATTTCACAACAGGGACAGAGGATGCATTTTCACCATCAACAAAAAGGAAGAACCAGAAAGAAGAGCTACCACCACCACCACTGGCAAGGGGCTCAGGGGCAGAAGTACACCCTGGCATTTAAAGCACTGGCTTTTCAAGCTGTTATTGTCTCTTTAATTTGCTTCTTTCTGGATGGATTTTGAGGTTTGGGGACAGATGTTGTTCCAACCTTGGTTTTTGCTATTTTAAGACAGGTAGTAGAGCATTGGATGGAATTAATCTCAGTTTAGCCTGATCTACATCACAGCTTCCACAGTCTCCAGAGAGACTCTCCAGAACATGATTCATTCTACTTTCCTTAAATGTCTATCTTAGGAGGAGATTAATAGATCTCTAAAGACACCCCGATCCCTCCCTTAAACTAGATGTCCAACTCAGAGAGAGCTAACATTCAGTGAGATGAATTCTACTCCCTGTGTACCATTATTACTGGACATCCTGTATCTGGAAAAGTTGGCATGAGAGCCCCAAGGAAGGAATCAGGCAGTAAATACAAGGGGTTTTGGGTGGGGTTTTTTGACTGAAATTTGGACCTCCAAGTACACAGGGATTATGAGGCCCAAACTCCTATGCAAACCTGTTCTCCCCTCTAAGTCCTGCTCACTAATGTACTTAATCATGTGCATAATTTGAATGACAGAAACCCCATCCATTTCCACAGAGCTATCTAGCTGGACAGCTCAGAATTATGAATACAACTAAGTATACTATTCAACTAGACCCTTCAGGAGTTGGGAAGATGATTTCAAAGGTAAAATTATCATATTTTTTTGAATGACCAAAAGAATGACATACCTGCCTACACCAATTTCACACAGTGCAGAAGTCCTCCCCTCCGTTTTAGTTTAAGAACAGGTGCACTTTGGTGCAAGCCTCTTTTTTGGATGTGTAAGCCATGTTTTTGTAACATCTGTTGCCAAAGCTCATCTTTTAAAATGCTTTGGAGAGACAGACAAGATCAAAGGACAAGATTAAAAAAAAAAGGAATATCCTTATAAAAGCAGAATTTAGATAACATGACTGAGGGATGGTCTAGTCTTAAAGACAACCCAATTCCAGAATAATTAAATTCCTCCAATGGAGGAACTGGCATCATTCACTCTGGACTAAACAGGACTGGAACAAACATCCCTCTGTATGGCTGCTCCACAGAGAGACAGTGCACAGTCGTGATCGGACTCTGCACTCAGGCTCTACCCTGCCCTGTAACACCTTTCACACACAGGCAAACAAACCAAAAGGCACTTTGGCAAAGCAACAGAGGAAATCCAGCATGCTGCCTGCCCAGGCTTTTCCCGCTGCACGGGAGGAGAGGAACTCCAGGTACAGTAGAACAACAGCTGAAAACAGAACTTCTACGAAGCGCCTCGTGCTACTACACACAAGTAATTCCTACCTGAAAAACTCTGAGATTTATATATGTGTATGTGAAAGCATGTACACACATGAAAAATACATATACACACACAAGCATACATGTGCATATGTACAACTTCTACATACATATGTATAAAGAGGCATACACACCTAAAATACCAGAACTAAAGAGTCAGTGGTGTATTCTTGATCTGTTGCAATGTGTAAGGAAGGTCTGAAAGCACATTGTTTTCTTTTCTTTATCCTGGAAATATTAGAAATGTCAGGTCTGGTGTACCCTCTCTTTGCTGGAAGACTTCTTGGAGGTATAAAGCCACAGCTGAAAGAGCTTCTTACCCGCTGACTGAAGGTTCAAGTCTACGACTACAGAATTAGGTCTTTCCCAATTATTATTCAGCCATTTGAATCACTTAAGTGTTAGCGATAGCCAAGTTTTAAATGGCCCAAATAAAAAGTAGACTTCAATTTAGCTTTCAAGTGACAACAGAGAACTCCTGACAAAATCAATTGCAAACAGGAAGCACAACAGAAGAAAAAAAATATCCTTTAGTACGAGCCAAATGTCAGTTCAAGCCCCCTTTACACTACCTGAAAAGCAACAGAGAATTAAATCCTTTACACATACATGATTACAAAACCACTTATTTAATTCACTGACGGTATAGAAGTGAAACTGTATTATTTACCAAGTTTACCAGTTTGAAGGCACAATGGCTATCACTTCATCCACATCCCATTCTATTTACAGTGAAAAAACAAGTAAGAAGGATCTCTAGGAAAAAAAAAAAGGAGATGAACACAGATGCGCCCTGAGAAGTGAAATTTCACAACAAAAACATTTGTTCTGAAATACTGTTCTTTGTAAACTCCCATTATCTGGACCTGTGATCTCCTAGAACGAGGACACTAATGTTTAATACTAAATTACAATGAAAAAGATTACTTGTAGATAAAAAAAAAAAAAACACCTTAAAAAAAGTTAAGTTCCCAGAAAAATAAACCCACCCAAACTTGGTTGAAAGAAATGAGGTCTCACACAAGAATCACACCAAAGGTGACATCTGTCAGTGTGGTAAAAAAACCCACTAAGTATGAATCCCAAGATCCCTGACAATGTCCAGTTCTCTGAAAAGGAAAAAAATAAGAAAAAGAAGGAATGGCATAATCTAGTTGGAAATCCCATGCTGCCATCTGTGTGGAGGAAAAAAAATCAAAAAGCCAACTGTGCATGCCCTTCTTTGGATCTGGAATTCCCAAAAGGTTCTGTAAAATTTAAAAAAACTGAAGACAAAGGTCTTTTTATAAAATCAGGTAAGTGTTCTGTAGCTGTTTCATGACATGGTTTATAAAATATTGGCACCAGCACACAGAGTTCAAAGTGTTCATTCAGGAGTCACGGGGATCGTCAAATCCTTCATGATTCGCAGCCATCCTCTGGTAGCGGTTGGTTATTTGCTGGGTAAAGGGAAGCATTCTCTGCCAGTGATCTTCGCTGCGATAACGTGCTTCTGCCAGACAAAATGCTGTCCTCCTTACTCCAGCAGATCCTAAGTGCCACCAATGCACAGCAGAGCCAATAGCAAAGGATGGGCTGTATTTCATGGTCCGTATTTATAAACAATAGCTAGGAAGGTAGAATCTGAAGCTCGAGCTGTACGTAGCAACACACTTTCACAGCAGTATTCAAGGAAGAAAAAAGGATAAAAAAACCCTTCATCCAAGGAAGTGCAAAAGGAAGAAACCTCTACAATTTGTCCATCGACATAGTTCTCCTTCTCCAGAGGCTAAACAGTGTTAAAGAGTGCAACAGTACTTTGAGAGGTCAAAGTTCTGGTTTTCCAAGAGGCTGGAAAACCAGAAAAAAACCCCAACACAAATCGAATAGTAAGGTCTGGTGATTATTAAACCACCAAATTATACTGCCCTTGTTTCAAACTCACTGTATATTCATTGCTGTTTTACTGAACAACAAGGCTGTTTCTACACATGACTGTAGATTGGATGCCAGTGTAAGGGAGAGTTGCTAACGCAATGCAAATAAGTGCTATCTCTTTATGGTGCTCTGCATGATAACCACATGCACCACAAGTCAAGTCTTGACAATGACAGAAGTTTGAAAAGAAAATTGCTCTGGAGTTTTCCACACGTCACCAGTTACGACACTAAGTACCTGGCTCAAACTTTATCTCTAATACCAAGAAGCAGCTGGCAATTTCTCCTTCTTTTCTGCTCTAAGTTCAGATGGAAGATTCTTGCATTTATCTGTTGTGTTGCTTAGGCTGGCCTGTAAAACATCACTACATCTAATTCAGGTGGAGGAAGGGAGAAAAATGCATCAGATGCAATTCACTGCCAGGAAACAAACAAAAAAAAATGAAGACAAAGTGTCTTTTCAATCCATTCTTAGACAAGTTGAAATGGGTTCTCAAACAACTAATTATAGCCCAGCTCACAACAACTTATGCTGCAGGCCAAACTCAAATGCTACAGTATGTGTGTATGTATATACAAATACATCTGTATACATTCATATATACACACACAAACGCATGTACATAAAAAGGAAGCACCCATATCTTTTGCTTACTGCTAAATACTGAAGTTCTGCTTTCACCTGGATATTAACATGGTTTACTGTGTAAGGGACAGTTAAGATTATGTTATTATTTGTTTTCTTCTCATTAAAGCCACACACATGGCTGGTATTTAAAAACATGCAGTGCCACAAATTAACAGAGTAAAACAACTGTTAGATACAATATCAAATCTTTAAGAAAAGCATAATATATTTAAATGTATTTTGCCCATTTGTGTAGATAATTAATACTTTCCACTATTTCATGGGGGATTTATATTCTTCAAAAAAAAAAGTCAGCACAAATTCACAGGAAACAACTCTGTCAAACAAATTCCACAGCAGCATATGTAGTGAGTCACTGGGTGAAACTCTTTTTTATGAACACATTAGGAAAGTTGGCATTCAGTTCTAGGACAACTCTATTATCAATCTGTGAACAGAAGGACACATCGAGTAAAGAAAGATCTTTACAAGACTCCAGCAGTTTTCTTAAAGATGCAGGGCTTACCATCCTCGTCCCTGTTCAAAAACAAAAGGAGAAAGACAACGAATTGTAAGGTTACAGAGAACAGACTTTTTTTTTAAAAAAGCTACTATGAAAACAATGCTACTATAATGCAGTTTTTATTTAGATTCTTTCAACTAGATCTGAAAGTAAAAGTTTCTCAGAGACAGTGCAGAATTTTTACCTTTAAGAAGCCTGTTGTAATTTCCTAACCCAACTGCTGAAGTACCTCCACTGTTTTCTACGGAGGGGGGGGGGGGGGGCATCGGGAGCAACTTTACAACTTGAAGAGGAACTTCTAAGTATAGAATCTGAGCCAAGGTACCTACAGCTGCAAGACCTCCAAGGTGACCAGGTGATGTGCTTTGGCAACAAGCAACGTAGTACGCTACACTTGTGCTCTCATGACTCTCTGTCTGACTGCAACGACCAGCAGAGCACACACACCCACGGGGGCTACTCCCATGCCAAATACATCAGCAAGGCTTCTGAGGCTCTAGAGTGAATTTGGGTATTATGCACACGCAGGGGCAGCTGTGCAAAAGACTCCCAGCTGTATGTACATACACACTCACTGTAACAGAAAACACGCCTATTTATCCCTGCTGAAAACACGCCCACAGCGACTAAGCTCCTGACTGTCACATGGGCTCAGAGCAAGTGTGGGATTCAGTCAGAAATCAAATAATTAGTGTATATATGTGTATCCACACGCCCTTATAGCTGACAGAAATCCAGTCAGTACAGTCCACGGTGCTCAGCATGAAGAGACGCAGCTGACTGGGCACTGATTCCATTGCCTGTAGTGCCTCGTGCCCCTTGGGCTTCCTTACACAGTGTAGAGCATCCACACAGAGCTGGCACACAGGACACTGGGCTCAGAAGCGGAGATCCATGCCTTAATGGAAGGGTTGAAGCCAGGGAGGTTACTCTGGGCAAGTGAACCAAAGCAAGCCTGGATGTCTACAGTGGGCTGAACTGCTCATCAAGCCCTCCTGGTTCTAGAAAGAGTTTATACATCCAAAACGAATGCAGAGACCTGCTGGTAGATACAGCTCCATCTTGAACTGAACTGCACCCCAAAAAGCCATCTAGGCCAGGACCTTGTCTATGGCCAGGGCCAATAATATGTACCAAAAGAAGAAGAAAAAAGGCAAAAAAAAGATTTTTAAAATTTCTCATTGGTGGATCCTTTCAGCTGCCAAAAATGATCAGTTGGGGGATTTCTGAAGCTACCTTTTATGAATGCTACTACTTTTCTAAACTTCTTTATACTTATGACTGCTTCATTCTATAGTTTATGTTAAAAAAACCAACAAAAAAATCCCACCGCCTCTCAATTGCAATAATTAAGGAGTAACGAATCATAAAGCAGCAGTGATAGATCACTTAGTTCACTATTTCCACACCATCATTCATAATCCTATGGACCCTCATTTCCCTCAAGTCTGTCTGTCTTCCAGACTCCTTTGTATCGCACATGAGCCCTGTTGTCTTGCTTCTGCACCGACTGAGTACTTTTGGAATCGGATGACCAGAACTACACGGTGGTCTGAGCACAAAGTTGGTGGCTGCATAATGAGGCCTTACGGTGTTTTCTCCATTTCTTCCCTAAGAAAGCATAACCACCTGTTTATCTGTTAGAACCCTGCTGAGCCATGAGCTGACGCCTTCCAAAATCTGTCCATGGGATCTCTTTCCTACAGAACAGTAACTAATACAAAACCATCCCCCATATGCTTAATGTTATTTTGCCTCACGTGATTACTTTGCACTTGAGGGAACAGGTTTTCCTTCTGCTTTATCATCTGTTTACTAAGTATCGTAGGATCATTCTGCAATTTTTCAGTGTTAAATTCTTCAGTTTAAGATTTTTCTACTCTGAATATCTGTGCATTACCCCTGGTATAGAACGATTCAACCTTTTGCCTGGATTACTTATAAACAGATCAGTACAGACCCTGGGAGACCAGAGCAGTGCCCTAACTTCATTGTGATAAGAGATCATATGTGCTTATCGTCTTGCTCTGGATCTTTGAAACACTCATGACAACCCAGATCGCAGTTAAGTTACAAAAGCAGAAAACCCACTGGATCAGTGCTCACCTTCAGCAAGAATTTCAAAGAACTCCAAAAGACTGAAGAGACACAACTACCTTGATGGGGATACAGCTCTCCTTCAAGATACATAATGGCTTTTAAGTCCACCGATTCTTTATTTCTTACCACTGTAACCATTCATTCTACACAGAGCAGAAAACGTTCTTGCTGTTTTGCAGCTTCCAACCCTTTACAGAAGCCTGTGCCATGTTTGTAATCCTTCATTCCTCTAGTGTCGAGGCTGATTTAAGTGACAGATCACACACCAGAAATAAGATTTCCACAGCCCTGTAGCTGAGCTCATTTAGAACCGCTGCATAAATACCATTTAGTCCTAACAATTTATTATTGTTCAATGTATTGATTTGTTCAAAAGCTTTCTGTATTGGCATTCCAATTTAAGGCAGCTTTCCAGGCTAATCTCCTGGAAAGAATGGCTCTGATGTAGCCGCCTCCATGATCCCCCTTGCCATGAACACTAATGGAGAGACAACTGTTCTCTTGCAATGGCCACCTCATATCTCAGCCATCCTTTACATCTGGAGCATCTGACAACCTCAGCAACTCTCATGCAAACTTCTTTGAACATATCAATACAATTTTAGCATTTACCATCAGCCAATGGCTCTTCAATATCTCATGCCACACCATGATTTTGGCTTCCTTTCTAGATTCCAGAAAGATGCCTCTGGTTTTAGTAGCCTCCTGTACACTTCTCTTTGTAAGCACTTTTCTTCACTCCTACAGCAGGCTTTTAGATTAGTTGCTTTGAGACGTCATTTAACATCACCTGAAAACACTCTTCAGTATCATGCCCCCGAATTTTACCTCATCCACATGAGGGTAATCAAAGCTTGGCACTATTACTGTGATTCAGAAGTCCCTTGTCATTACATGGCCACTGTCACCACAGCCATCAGGTGGCCGATGCAACAGTCCCTGCAGCCATACACAGAAGTTCCGTAACATGCTTCAGTTATTCATTTCACTCGACCTGAATTTTACAGTAGTACCACCGCCCTAACCAGCAAGATCTGCTCCACCACCCCAACCAAAGCTCCAGGAACACCACATTATGATACTCATCCTTTTTTCCCACCAAGCCTTAAAACTGCTACTGGTCTGAAACGAAGGTGCTGGTGCAGTCTCGTTTACACATCACAGCTTTTAAGCTTCAAGAGCCAAATGTGTGTTTCTACAGAGATGCTAGATTGAGATGCCTGGACATAGATTTCCTGTGCAGGGTGTTCTTCATTCCCTTGTACTTGAACTTTGACAGTTCTCCTACTGTTTCACCTAAGATTCTGAATGGATTTGTAACTAAACAGGCCATCCTGAACTACACGCTTTACTGCATCTGTTTCTTTTATCCTGCTCAGACTTAAAATTTTATGTCAGGAAATGCCTTATTCTAAGAGCTAAAAAAGAAAAGCCAGTAATCTAGCTGGGGTTTGGTTACTCACACCAGGGGATAAGCAAACATCACCCACAGCCTTGCTTTTATTTATACAACGTAAAATTAGTGATACGTATTTCTTAGCAGCACACTCAAAAACACTTCGGAAGTGTAATACAGCACATTTTCCTTTGCCTTTGAAAGACTGAGAATGTATCCTGCTAGCTACCAATATAGCATGTTTTTCTAGAGTTTGGAAGCTTTGTTACAACAGCTTTTTCGACATGAACTAATCACCCATTTTACAGAATAAATACATTAACTGGTGTATTAAAATTGGCTATTTAATTCTGTTGTTTGGTTTATTCTCTGGAAAAATTCTCTGGTATCACCTTCGTAAAAGGTACTTCTGACTAATGATTTCTTTGTTAGAACAATTATTTTTATTACCTATAAAGTATTTTATTTCTAACTGTCATATATCCAAGCTTTCAATTCTAGATTTGTTCAGGAGATTTGTGTATAAAAATTGCCAGAGCTCCAATTTGGAGGGCAAGCCACCAACTAATATTTAAGTGTAGAGACCCTGAAAATAACTACTCCCTCAAACGTTCTTACTTTTCCTTTCCTCCCCTAGTCCAGCCAGACATTTTATTCAATCCACTGCACACAATTCAAATTCTAAATTTTAACAGGCTACACATTTTCATGTTTGAATTGACTAGCTACGTGTTGATGCTCTCAAGATAAAGCTGAAAATTCTGACAGCTGGCAAGGGGGTAGTTGGGTTTTCTGTTGCTCAGGAAGGTGTGGGAGGTGTTGGTATGTAGATAGGAATATATGAATTTTGCGGTAACAAGGGTGTCTGCTTTTTGTTACTCTTTTTGAACAGGACAGAGGCAGTCAGGACTTCTAGGGAGCAAGGTTAAGATGACTTATTCTTCACCCTCAACAGCAGCCAGCAGCCCCACAGCAACGTAACTACGTAGCTGATATGATGTACAAGAAAAGCTCTTGGCACTGCCAATTCAGGTTGTCATCTGACCCGTTGCATTGCTTAGCCCTGATCGGTTTGAAGGCTAGCTTTTAATTACAGGTCTAGAGGTGTCCACTTAACTTTTGGGACCAGTGGATGATGTACTCCATCCCTTCAAAACTGTCAGATGATCACAGCTGGATCATTCTACTGCAGGGTGGAAACCCACCACATCAGTCAGTGGGAAGGATGTGGGCAGAGAAAGAAATGATACTTGTAAGCAGGCAGCTCAGTACGTAATGGGTAAAAGAACGCTCAGAACCCAACTTCAAGAAGCACACCCTCGTATGACACACTTACATCATGCTGCTGCTTCTAAATTGTTTTATAGTACAGCAGCTATGAATCCAACTCATGATTCATTTTTTTAAAACAGAAATTTACTTTCTGAAGTATCTTTTAGACACCACAAACACAGCCACCCACCAAACAATGCTGTACATAGGGCAATAATTTTATGGAGCCCTTGAAAACTGGCAGTTTTTATCTTTTATGGAGTCCTCAGATTCTGTAACAAGTGAAGTTCCAAGCAATAATGGAGAGACTAAGGAAAGGACAGATGGGTAGCAAGCCACCAGGCCTACCACCTGAAAACAGCATCCAGGGTATACATATAACACCCATTCTGTAATACTTATATGAATGACAAAGTTCAACAAGGTTTCTTTCAGAGGCTTAGACTCCTCCAGTCCCAAAGCTATTGTGGTGATAAACTGAAACTGGAAGTCTTCCCTGACAAGTTCATTAAGTTCCAAGAACTGCAGAGAGAAACCAGTACAGTATTGTCAATGCTGGTGACTGAAGTGCAAGGTAAGACACTCCGATCTCTACTTAGGTAAGTGCCTGTACATAGCAAAAAATAACCCTCAAGCTTTTACAGAGCTTTGCTAAAGCAAAAGAAGTTCCCCTACAGCACGCACTGCTAACCTAGCAGCGATACTTCTACACCCTTCACAATGCATGTACGAGCCAGGCATTTCTGCACTTGGGAGATGACAAAGGATATAATGAGAGTACCTCTCGTACATTCACATCACAGAGAAGACCCACTGTTCAAGGTTACTCTTGCAAAGCTGAGCATTGACCTCAGGCCTCTGACAGCTTCAGACCTGTTGTCGCGCTTCTTCAAAAGGACAAAAACATATTCAGCATTTTACAGAGCTTCCAGTAACAGGATGGCTCTGCAGCCACTGCCAAAAGTTAGCACACAGACAGAGATGTGTGACTCTCCCAGTACTCCCGCACCGAGAGAGACGAGCTCTTCAGCTCAGATAACAGCGACTTCTGCACTTCCATAGGAACCCTGGCAAGTCTACCTCCAGATGACCTGATGTAGAGTTCTACTTGACAACCCTTTCTTTTAACCACAGACTGCGATGGTTCCCTAACTTCAGGCAAAGAAATCAGCAACGTTTCCTTGCTGCTCCCAAAAAAGCTGGCTAACTCCTTCAGATATATCATATCACCTTGTACTCCTTTACAGCAGAAGACAACCTTTCCCCCTTCCAACTAAGTGTTCCTCAGAAGGAAGAAAGCAAGGCCTGGAAGGTGGATATTACGGTTTCTGGTAACATCTCACAGATAATTCAACTGGTTATCCTCCAGAGAGCACCTATTTGAACTAAACACACAGCCTCACTGGGAAAGGTTGACTGCAAATCCACGTGACTCAGCAATACTGGTAAGCACCCAGGGAGCAGAACAACAGAACAAAATCCTCTTCCACATTCACACATTATTTTTCCACAAAAAACCATCAGTGAGATGTCAAACTGAATTCAAATGCTAAAGGAGAAGTGTGGCAACAAGCCGTCGCTGCGGGCAGAGAGGCAACAGAAGCAGCAGACTACCCATAGGCTCAGCACAGCCCAACCATTCACTGGGCAGCCTCTGGCGTAGCGGAAAGGTCAGACCACTTTGTGGGCAAACACAATGCCACTGTAATAGAAATGCTTGGAAGTGGGTGGTCAGGAGAACACACGTGTTTATGAAAGACTTCATTCACTAACGCCGCTTGGAAATTTTTCATGTCTGAATAGAGAAACGTGCCCTACGATAGATTTCCTTAGGGATACACAGAACACAGTGCCTCCTCTGGACATAGACATCAAGTCTCTCCAATATGTACAAGGCAGGGATAGGTTTTTAGATGTTCCTTCTCCTTTCCCACACTGGTCAGAAAGCAACTTTGCCAGTCAGAGATGAGCAAACCCATATTTCATGGTGGAAGAGTGTCCTAGCTATACTGGAGTGACAATCTGAAGCCACATGGTAATTTTTTTTGTAAGGAGAAATGCTGATAGCCTTAAACTTGCTTGGAACATTATTCAAGTTGAGGTGTCTCAGTTCTTTCTAGCACCTCTCTCAACCAAATTGTAGTATTTTCATTTTAAATATTAAAATTACGCAGTGCAGCTACTTTCTTGCCTTTAATGTAAATATTCCTTTTTCAACTAACCTTGTGAAAACATGTCAGCAAATGCATGAAGAAATTTCTCCCACCTTGATGTCACAAATATCCCTGCTGTCTTACATTAGTTTAAAAGGAAAAAACTTCATATTCCAACATAAAAAAAATAAATTCAGTATAATGCAAAACAACACTTCTCAAAGTCCTTGCTCAAGAGTCCAAAGTATGCTTACTTTAGATTTCTAAAAATATTTTAAAATACAGAGGCTGCAGAGGATTAGAAATTAGATTTATTATGCTTTTTGCCCCCTCATCACTTCATTCCCAGCTTAGCAGAAAGTCTATTTTAAGTTTTGCTGTTAATTACCTTTTCCTCTTCAATGAGTTAAATTTACTTCCCAGTAACAGCGACAAATTCAATATTGCTCGGTGTATCTGTATTGTGCAAAAGCATAAATCTGCTTATTGATCACAGACTCATGTTATAAATATACTTTGTCACACTTCACAGAAGTAAAACAACAAACAAAAGCAGAGAGAAGGAGTAGAAATTGGATCTTCTGATAGTCAAAAGAGAAAGATTAAAAGTTTAAAAAAAAAGGTAATGGCCATGAAACTAAAAGTTACTGGAAGAATCTCACACCTGAATCTCAGTCTTTAAGCAACTCATACTAAGCAGCCAAGTATGGTTAGTAAAATCCACTGGATTTTGAGTCAGAAATTCACTGCAGTGAGTAAAAATTCCCTCCACTTTCTTTCATTTCCTAAACCATAATTTAAAGAAATATTTATTTAAAAGTACGTCCAGAAGACAGTTTTGTCTTAAGGGTTTCTTTTTAACTGCAAGGTTTCTGAGGCCCAGTAAGAAAAAATGTACCAGTAGCCCCGCATCTTCTTACCCAGTATATCCAGCTGCCGTAAGTGCGTGCAGTTGGCAGCAAGCTCCTCGATGTCCGTGTCACACACGGACCTGTTGGCCGTAAGGAAGAGCTTTTGCAAGTTCGGGAGCTTACGGGCAAGGTTTGTGAAACAGCCTGTGCTGCTCTGTAAGGTAGGGCACCAGCCAAGATCAAGTTCTTCCAAAAGCTGGCAGCCTGAAGCCAATTCTGCTATTCCACTTTCAGTTATGTTCTTACATCTCCACAGATCCAGGCTGCGAAGCTTTTTGCATTTTGCTCCCATCATGCTTGCTACAAGATCGTAGTCTTCAATCTGCAAGGAAAGCAAACACTTTGTCATGTACACCATCTCTCCAGACCTACATAGGTGTTTCAAGATACACTTGCTAACACACCTACAGATCTGTCTTAAGCATTTGTCATTTCTAGAGAGCTCTGAAAATTGACTGTAGAATACGGTGAGGTCTACTTTTTCAAGAGACAAAACCAGAACCAATTTCCTATCAACCCCAAGACACGGGGGTTTAAAAAAATTACTTAATTCTAATTAGGTCCAGTTCTTTTTTATATTTTCATAAATGACCTGGACACAGGGCTAGAGGGTGCCTTAAGTAAATTTGCAGATGAAACCAAATTGGGAGAAGCTGTTCACTCTGTTGAGGGTGGTGAAGCCTTGCAGAGAAACCTGGACAGATTAGAGAGCCAGGCAATCACCAATCACATGAAGTTTAACAGGGTAAGTGCTGGATTCTGCACCTGGGAAGGGGCAACCCTGGCTGCACGTACAGACTGGGGGATCAGATGCTGGAGGCCAGTCATGCTGAGAGAGATTTCGGGGTCTTGGTCGACAGCAAGGTAACCGTGAGCCAGCAGNGGCCTGGGGCGTGCACCGATCTCTCTTTGGCAGCCAGTGATAGAACCTGAGGGAATGGCATGATGCTGCAACAGGGGAGGTTTAGGTTGGATGTTAGGAAGAGGTTCTTTACTGAGAGAGTGGTCAGGCACTGGAACAGGCTCCCCAGGGAAGTGGGCACAGCACCGAACTTGGCTGAGTTCAAGAACTGGCTGGCTGATGCACTCAGGCCCATGTTCTGACTTGGCTGGCCCTGTGTGGAGCCAGAAGTTGGGCCTGACGAACCATATGGGTCCCTTCCAACTCAGGTGATTCTATGATTCTAAAAATCAGTGAAAATGCAGTGAAAAGTTCAATTTCTTTGAAAACCCCTTCTTTTTATTGCACGGTTGTTCTTCCTTAAAAATGTGATTAAAACTGTTTTGATGATGATAGGCACTGCCACCATAAGCACATGCAGGTTGAAGAATGTGCTTATTTCCATTCCAGGTTTATCAGTTGCTGCATCTCCTTATGGGAGATTTTACTAGTTACCTCGGGCAAGCCAGAGGGACTGAAATGACAAGCAGAAATTAAATCCCCCATCAAAAAACATAGGAAGGCAAAGAACACTGGAAAAACGCAGTCACACTGCCTTCCTCTTCTGTTCATGAGTCAAAGCAGGGAAGGCTGAGCCAATTCTGCTTTGTTGCTTGCTTCTTGAACTACGAGGAAGGTCAGCTAAGTCTCCCTGTGAATGATCTGGCAGGCCCACTGTCACAACAGCAGCAAGCCAGACCCCTACTACGCACAGCTCTAGCACTCACATGGAACACAGCTCAACGAGTGCCCTGCAGAATCACTGCTGTCCCTGTATTCTCTTTGTTTAAATTGAGGAGGGTGCCCAGCGAATCTGTGACTCAGCTTTTGCTGAAATTATTTCTCTCACAGTTATTACTATAGGGTCAGACACAAGTGTTCATCTGCTAGGAATGAAGGTTTGCTCTGAATAAAAATGAGTTTCTTGATTAGTTTGGGAAAGAAAAAGTGGTTCTTCATATAAAGAATGCCCCAAAATGTAGGAAGAGGCTGAAGAACCTAGAAAGCCTACAAGTTATGCTTTAGGCCCACTGAACTAGTATGTAAACCTTACTCGTATGACTAAGCTGCATTCATCTTGGACCTCTCAAGAGAGTATAGTATAACATCAGATCCTGCTTTAGCAGAGGTGTTGGACTAGATGATCACCAGAGGTCCCTTCTAACCCCTACCCATCTGTGATTCTGTGATCAACTTGGCATTTAATGTGTCTTTGTGTAACAAACGTAGGTCTCATTCCACAGCAAGCACGCACATACACATGCTCACCGTCTTGGTGTAAGTACTCACCATGACGCAGCTGCCCAGGCTGAGGTGCTGCAGCTCCGAGCAGAAGTTCAGAATACTGAGCAGGGCTGTTTGCTGCCACAGGGGAACACATCAGAAGGAAATATGGAAAGTGAAACAAAGAGAAGAGGTCAATTAGACATTAAAGGCTGTCACCACATTTCCTGAAATACAGCTCAAAACTCTGTTACAGACACCACAAATGCCACTTAATGAGTCCCTGGGTACCCTACCCATTGATTGGCTTAAAGCAACGGTAATCATTACAAACCTTTATGCAAGTCACTCTGGATGTGGTTGTGCATTGCCCTGAAGAAAAACCTACGCACCCATGACCTATCCGCTCATTTCCCACAGGAAAGCTGCTGAAGAAGTGTGGCAAGTTCAAGTAACAGGCAAGGCCAGCCTGCAAACACAGAGGTCTGGCGGCACACCAGAAGAACAGCGGAGGCTCTGACACTCGCTGATCGGCTGCAGCCTGATGGAACTGCCAATAGAGCTGCGCAGCATCAGGACCGAGCTGGTGACTTTAATGTCAAAGCAGCCTCTGTGCTGACAAGGATGCTGACAACCATTGAGCACCTGTCACTACTCGCATGCAGACCGAAACAGATATAATGTGTATTTTACAGTCACGCTCCTGCCATTTAACATGGCCATTCTTTTCAGAAAGTACTGCACGGTGCTCAGCTTGAAATTGGACTGGAACATCAGATGCATCTTACAAAATGTAAAGTACGTGGCTGTTCTGTTCCACAACAAGGGGAACTTCACGGGTTTTTATTTGTCTTTCCAGGACACAGAAAAGGCTCTTCGATGTTGTTTGAGGCCATACTCTGTTTCGGAATTGGAAATATACACGTGGTGCAAAAAAAGAACGTAGCCTGGGATTCACATCACAGGGTTGCATGTCACACTTAGAACATTCACCGCTTCGTTAGGACTTTGTGAGCTGCATGAGCTTGAAAATGGCAATAAGTTTCCCAACATATTAACAATAGAAGTCTGTGGATGTCTACTGTAATACACAAAAGTTTCTACTGGAAAAAAAACCACCCCAAGCAATATATAAGGGACAAAATAATCTACTGCTAATAAGTGGAATTCCTACGAGAACATTAATAAACAATATTTTATGCATTTGCAGCTTTTTTTTTTTTTAGTTAACGGTAAAATGCTTTTCTTATTTCCCCCAGTTCGTTATGCTGTAATGAAATTTGGCAGAAACATGATCTTTTGTCATACCACCATGAAGAAATATCTGAAAGGCTGGCAGACACAGAACAGGGACATAGCGTGGGGTACTCATGGAGGCCATTTCAGACACCTAATTTAGGTGTCTCCAGGGAACAATTAGAAACACCCAACACTTGACATGTATGGAACCTCAGCTTCTAACTTGGCCTTCTAAGCTCTGATTTCCCAAAGGCAGACTGAAAGTAGATGCCGAATATATCTTTGCAGAGGTCTTACAAAGCCACTCTCTGTTTGCTTGCATTACTTTCATTCATGTTTTTAAAGAAAAAGGTAGCTAGGGAATTAAACACAAGAGCATTAAAAAATCATTAGTAGAGAGGTAACACTTTAAAGCTAGTGAATGCGTAAATATCTGGTACGTTTTAAATAATGTATTTATTAAGCAAATGCTTCATTTGGGTCATTAAAGCGGAATAAATGAGTAACTCCAAGAGAATGAGACATAGAGTCTTTACTACTTAACTCAGTGAAGCCATGGAGCTTTAGAACCTACTCTGGTGCACAAATTAAAAGCAAAATCCCCAACACCCTCTCTAAAAACCTTAAATAAATCAGTCTCTGACTGCACACACAGTTCTAAACGGGGTTTCTGCAGGTATTCAGGTGACTCCACAGGAAAGCCGAATACTTCGCTGCATTCCACCATGGCTTATAGTAATGGTTTCCAGGCTAGAATTTAAACACTGACCCTAAAGGATGGGAAACAGCAATATTTTTAACTGACATAAACAGTGCAAAAACAAACTGTCACTCTGAACAGCTTGAAGAACGTGAGATCAAGTCCCCACTTCCTCTTGCTTAGAGAGGGGTGAAATAGGTAGGAAGACTAATATTCATAGTTACCTTGATTAGACAACCAAGCTACTTTCATTAACTTGAACAGGAATTTGATGCATCTCTCAGAATACCTTTTCTAGCCCCTCTCTAATTTGAGAGTGTCCTTCCTGTATTGATATGCACCGAGTCCACATTTTCAAAGGTCTTTTCAGAACCAATAACAAGTTTTTATAGAATTATTTTAAACAATGATTAAAAAACCCCTCCTCAAACAATTAAAAAAAAAGCACTGGGAATGTGGGTGCATGGAAGAACACCATGTCGTACCACATCAAGCCCAAGAGTAAACAAGTATTTACTCAGCATTAATTGTACTGGCTGTATGAATTCCTCTTTGTACGTGCCCACACGCAGCAAGTCAGGATTTTGAGGAGCAGCGCCTGTTCCTCTGCCACCAAGGCAGGGTTTGCATATGTCAAGGAAGAAGAAAAAACCCTTTGTGCATGCCTGGCTGTGCCTCTGTCAACTGAGAATCCAGGTGGCAAAGGACATGAAAATAGCAGGCGAGAATGGCAGCTCACAGAATCCATATGCACAATGTATAGAAGGACTATCGTAATAACCTGTCTGCTTCAAGCCATCTGTCTGTACAATTCATCTCTCTGACTTGCCACACAAGATGAGTGATAAGACTCCTATCTTAGGAGATAAAAGAAGAGAATGGTGATTTAAAAAACCCCCACCACAAAACCAAACAAAGAAAACCCCTGCCACCCTGGAAACAAAACTGTAAATGTGTCAACTGTAAATTTGGCCATCCAGGCCAAAACAAAGCCTACTGAAATAATAATATTTTTTTCTAAGATGGCACAGACAACAGGAAGAGTCCAAAAGTGCCAAAGGAAAAAGTTCTATCCTCATCTGCATTCCTCAGAAAAGTGTTTTCAGGTGAGGAGAATGTTCAGCTGAGACTGCACAGGAGTTGCTTTAAAAGAGAAGACGCTTGACATCAAACTGATCAGAAGGACATGGTATTGCTACTGAGCACAACCTTACAGAGCAGATTACAGAAACATTTTAGGGCATGGCAGGTAGTCCTACACCTCAGAAAAGGGAAGCAGACTGCCTGAAGAGCCTCTGAAGCCTTTATGCACAGGTCAGACAAGCATCTGTCAGAAAGGACAGAGTTGATCTTGCTTTGGACAAGAGAAGAGATGAGATTACTGCTGGATAACCTAACTTACCCCAAATAAGACGGGTGAGAGGTCTGCCCAAATATAAAGTCCTCCAGTCTTTATGGGGCAAGAAGCCTCGAAGTCATTTCTGTGTTGTGTATACTTCAACTAAAGAGCTGACAATAAACTAGGCATCCAACAGATAGCCTGAGCTCAATGCCCTTCTGCCTTTGGCAGATCCGGCTCACCTGTGAATGATGTGCTTTGAATATCTGACCATTTATCCATTGCAGTTTTACTATCAAGTAGCCCAAGATTTAAAAAAACCCCAACAGTCAAACAAAAAAAAAGTTTTTAAAAGTAGAAATGATGCGCTTTAATACAGCTATCACATCCTGGCTGCACAATAATAAAAGGCAGAAAGATATGTGAGCCATGGTGTACCTCTGGGAGATTAAAGGAGGAGCTTAAGAAAAACAACAGAGTTTTACTTTTAGGGTTAGGACAGGGAAGAAACAGTCTGTACCTTTTTATAAATTTTCTTTTTATACAGAAATCCTAAGAAACTAAATATTGTTAGATTTTATGCTGGGAACAAACAACAGGCTGTTTTTCGTTCTCAGAAGAACTGTGTCTCACATAAGTTGGGAATTCTTCCAGCCCCTCAGTGAAACAACTTGAAAGCCTGAATCTTTTACAAGTCTTTTATTCTCCTCCAATTTTTTTTCTTCAAATTTTTCAATGAAGTGAATGCTGAACGTAATCGTTAAGTCTCAAAGACTGTTTCCTCCCTTCTCTAAATATAATTTCCTATGATTAACTATGTTGTTAGTCACAGAGTTAACAATTCTCCAGCTAACCGCTTTGTTCAAGAAAAAACTGAGTTATACAAGACTTTAATTTTTAATGTTAAAAAAACAAAATCTAAGTAAGGGGTAGGAAAAAAAAATTCCTTTAATCTCTGCCTTGCATTATATGAAAGGACAACCAAAAGTGTATTCTTTTTTTCTTATAATTTCCAAATGACAACCTCATCTCTAAGCCTCCCTGGCCTAACTCCCCCCCAAACCCTGCTGTCTCCACTTACATTCAAATATCTATATAACTTTAGTTGCAGGCAGATATCAGATAACATACCTACACCTGCAAGCTCACCACAATGAGAATATTGCATTTTCCCACAATATCAAAGAATTAATATAACAACATTCCTAAAGATGACAATTTCTTTTTCATATTTTAATTATCTCTCCATCAAAAAATGCACCTCAAAGAGTCTTTGCGGCAAGTTGCCTTTGCATATAAATTTACGAGGTTGTTACATTTAATAACAGGTTCTATCACCTGTTTCTAGGCAGCAATTTCATCTTACTCTATAGATCTATGTTAAAAAATTGTAAAAAATATTTGCTTTTAGCTTAGGGTATTTAAGACTATATTAACCAACTGTACCAGATAACATATTTAGAAAAGTTTACTCCACAGATAATCACCTTTTCATAAGACAAACAGGAAAAGCATGAAAATATTTGATCAACTGACTATTAAAGAACTGGGGAACACCAAATACCCAGTTGTCATGTGCTGTTTGTATACAAATCAAACTTACATTTCTCAACACGCTTAGCTAAACATTGATATTGCAATTAGGCAATTACTACAGGACATCAAGCAGTCAGTATACATTTGACACCATGCAGTTATACTTTGGAAACCTATTTATCTGGAAGTATTATTCCATTTAGTAACAACTAATAATTTGAGTCAAAATCCAAGACAGAAAATTCAACCTTGCCTGAATGAGGAGAGGTAAATGTGGTAATGAGGAGGTAAATCTGCAGGGTACTCTAAGTGCTCTGTCTCCCTAATAAAAGCCACAGTCAATGGCTTTTGGATTAATTCCTTAAACTTCTTGTAACCTGAGATGCAGGCAGAAAGGAGAAGTGGAGAACTACAGACTACGGCCAAGCCAGTGAAATCTTCCAGGTCTCAGCCCGTCAATCACACTCATGTTTTTGGAAGCCGATCCCTTGGCAGAGAAACCCAAATATTCTCAGAACTGCACAGAAAGGTTCCTGTGTTCATGATCTTTTGTTCCCAAAGGGTTTAAATTCACAGCAAGGGAGGTTGGGACCAGCTGATTCAGCCAAATGCACAACTGTGGGAACTGATTCGATCAAAGCACCTGGCACTTCAGGACACATACCACTGATCCTATGATTCTACTGCTGCAGATACAAAGCCCCTTCCTGCGCAACTGCCTTGTCCTGCACACAAGTACTACTGCAAACACATTACTGTGTACAAAATTACTTTGGGAATTCTCCTTAAAGGTAACACATTGACTCCAGCACGTTACAGACTAGAATTACGCTGTTGGGAGAACCAAGTTAGACACACCACACATACACAAGACAGAAGTCCGAATCATGTCTTTCTGCATGGTCACCAATTAATGACACAGAAATTAGCAAGTGAACATGCCAAACAGGTTAAAAGCTCCTTCCTCAAAATAATAATAAAAAAGATCTGCCAAGTTGTCACAAGTAAAACCATACACACATCAAGAACCCCATGGTGAAACAAAAAGCTGACTATCGAGTCACTGGGAAAGCAGAGAGCAAGGAAAACACCATCTGCTTTAAGAGAACTACAAGCTAGCTCTTGGCAAATTGAGAAGAGAATCACGCATGTGGTATGTACCACTTGCCATTGAGACAGTCGTCTCACATGGGTTATTTATTGGGATCAAGCAAACTGAATCAAAAGGGTATGTGGAAGTTTTTACATAACAACCTGACTACAGGAATCAAGACCAAATTTTCTGGAAGGGCAGACTAGCAAGTCCAAGTTTAACCCCTTCCCAATTTCACACAAACAGTTCAAGCCTCCTTTGGTAAGGCCCACCCTACCTAACAACTGCCATACACTGCTTTTCACCAGAGATGTGCTTCTGAAGAACGCAGTGGTCAGCGATTCCATGGGCAGCAAAGTAGTTCAATGTAACCAAGGGGACATGTGCAGAGACCTGAGAAACACAGGCTGGTTTAATGGAGCATGATCATCACCTGAGAGGCGTGATGGCTTTTGAGCTGGCTATAAAACATCATCCACGTGGGCTCTGGATATTTCAATGGTGCACATAAAGCCCCTATGTACACGCACCCACTCTGAATTATTAGAAGAAATACTGCTTTACAACCAACCAGATTCAGCTGCTTCATCTGCAAGACTGAACAACTGACAGACACCTCCTGAGGGGAACACCCTCATTGCCTCTTTCAGGGCAGTTACATCCCATCCTCCTCAGATTACTCAAAAGTCAGACAAACCGATCAAAGGAGAAGCATGGAAAACCAGGGCAATAACCCTGACAAACACAGCAAGATACCAGGTGACCAGCAGCAGAGCTTGAGCAACAGCCAGAGAGCAACAGGTAGCACAGCATTGCTGTGGTGGGCCCAGAAAGCAAGATTGCCTGAGGTCCTTTCTCCTCCCTCAGGACAGACACTCTAATGTAACAGCTGACAGGAGTTTTCCTGGTGACAACCACGTCTTCTCTCAACATGAACCCTTCAGACAGAAAAAGGCAGCTGTAGTTTACTGATGAGCCTCTGGAAAGAGAGAACCCCTCCTCAAAAGGCCAAGCAAAGGAAATGGCCTGAACTGTCCTCTTTCCCACGGCGGTTTCCCTTCTTTTCACTACAAACTTTTGCTAAAGTATTTCAGAAAATGAACCAAATTACTTCTTATTTCAGGGAAAAGAACTGAGATACTTCATTAAATGTTTAACTCTGCTTTAGGATTTTCAGGAACATCTCAGCGAATAGCAACTACTATGTGTTCCTGTGTAAAGTGGAGACAAGGAATCTTGATAGCAGCACATCACCAGGTTCATTTTTTTTACAACTATAGCTATAACTATATGTGACTACGGTTTATCTTTGGAATGGGAACAATTTCCATATGTAAAACTGAATGAAAGGAGGTCCTAGCAAGCCATCGAAAAACAATCCTCCTCTCCATCCCCAGTAACACAGCTCAGCAGAGAGAAAGCTCTTCCCTCTGATTTTGGCTTCTAATTGCAAAAATACAGCAGAAACATTGTTGTCAGTGATACCCATCAACTATTCGAAAATATACAATTAGAATTTATCACAGGCTTTATCTTAAGCCAGTGAAGTTCTATTTCACAGCTACCACATCAGAAAGTTTCACCACACTAGAACTGTGTGTGGTAAAAAAAAACGCACCCCAACCAACCCACCAAGAAAAACCTCAGATGAAGGCTGACAATTTTATTTCAATCTGAGCGCCGCTATTGCTATAAATATTTGCAATTACAAACACCTCATGCAAATGTAAAAGGTAATCTTGTTAAGACTGTCAAAAGAAATTCAAAATCTATATAAATCCAGAATACTTTTTTTCTCCCTCCTTTTGGCATTATATAGCACAAGGAAGCCAAAAATCAACTTCTTGGGTGTGGGTTGGTGGGGATTTTTTGCACAGTCTATGAAAGAACTATGTCAGAAATCACTTGGCATCTGCTATTCTAATACAGTAATGAAAAAACACATCAGAATCAAAGCCAGAATGATGTACATTCTATTAAACTGTTTACTTTAAAAGGTTCAATGGGGCAAATCAATATTGCCTAAAAAAAGGTAAACAAAAAGTAATTAGTAAATCTACATCATGAATTGCAAGGTGATGTACCTCGGCATCTAAGAGTGAACCTACAATAGTCCCCAAAAGGAATTCTTCCTGCAGAAAGCAAAATGTAATACATTAATAATGCAGAAACAAAGGCTACAGCAATGGTAAAATACAATTTTTATCTAAATCTGATCCAGCAAGGAAACTAAAATATGCTTCTGGTCTTTACTTCCCCACCTCCTTCACCAGTCTTATAAGGCATCAAGATAATTACTCACTTATTGGTACTATGACACTTTTAAACAACTATGTTAAAGAGGAAATTTGAACGTTTGAGAGAGATTATGTGATATGATATGGTACGAGTGCCTATAAACACAGGAGAGTCAATGGTTTAATCAGTTACAAAAGAATATAAAATTAATTCTAGACACGTGTAGTGCTAGTTTTAGTTTTCAGGAGAAGTTTTCATACCTGTTGGCTTCCCTGAAAGCACTTATTTTCAGATGACTTCAAAGACTTGGAGTTCTAAAGATAAATACTTATCCATAGTATCTTATTTTTGACAGGAAGTAGGGACACAAAATACGTAATACACTGTTTCTGGAAACTAAAATTGCCTCTAGATGTCTACAAGGCTATTCAAGTTGTTCACCTTCACTTGGTTTAATCTGTTTTTACTTTTCAGTATATTAGTTTTCAGCTAAATGAAATGTTACAGAAAATGGCAAGGAATCAAATGCAAAATTAGAACTAAATGGTGATCTAGTTTGGTTTCTGTTTGAGTCCTTCAGTTCCCTGAGTACACTGGTGCCATTTCATGAAGAAGCAAGTAGAAGCAATCCCCTCATCCTTTACAAGCTAGATTTTGTGGCCTTCGGAAGAACAAGATATCCATGTAGTCCCAAGACAGAGATAACCACTGAAAGACCTCCAAACATTTATTTCACAGAAAAGCTCATACCTCTTAGCAAGCTTAGTTTAGCAAACCTTTCTCAATTTTCCCAGAGGAAAAAGGCAGGGTTTTATAAATAACTGAGTTTACCACAACTTAGAAAAGCATGTTAACAAGGTACAGTATTTCAAGTCCTTAGACACATCCCTATGTAGAGTACCCTGCGTAGTACTATACATATCAGAGAAGCGCAAAGTCTTCTTTGTATCTATCCTCACACCGCTGTCCCACAAACGGTGGCTGCAGCAGGTCCGCAATGAGCCAAGTTGTTTATTTACTTCAACCTTTGCACAAAGATGGATGCTAGGTGGTAATGCCACAAAGCCAGCACACTACACACAGAATTAACAAGCTATTTATCTTGTTAAATGATTAGAAAAACCCAACTAAATTTACACTCATTGCTTAGCAATTACTGTATCATTTGTTACGGTGAAACACGCATACTCCTGGAGGGTGTGGCAGATAACTGGCACAGTTGTTCAATTGAGTCTCATCTCCCCTACCACCTTTACTTCCCTCTCACGCCCTCAGTTACTGTAGATTTGCATTGACTTCATCCTTCCTTGACAATCACCTGGCTTTTGGGCCTTCTGGGGCAGGATGTTCCCGTTTTATCATTCTCTCTTCATGGATGGTCATTAAGAAGGCATGCATTGTTTATACAAAGTAATACAAAATAAAGTTATTGATCAAGGATCCTCCTTAGAAGACCAATGTAGCACATTTAACCCTAAATGAAAGAGTATCACTATAACCTAAGCACTAACCCCAACATAAGGTTTTACTTAGCCTACTCTACCACAGCTACGAAATGAGGAAGTTGCTATTAGGCGGATTTTACCAATGGGAAAAGCATGGCATGCAGACACAGTGCATCTCACAACTGGCACATGGCCTGGTCACACACCAGGAAAACAAAGCTCCTGGGTTAAGTCCTGAATTGGTGCCATCACCACCAAATCACAGAACCACAGAAGAGCTGAGTGTCGGAAGGGACCTCTGGAGACTGCTAAACTCAGCTCACCCCACTCCAGCTCAGCCAGCCTCTCCAACCAGACTGAAAAAGCCTTCAACAGATGGAGGAGTTGCTCCCTTTCACACCTTCTCAACCAGTGTTTACAGAAGGGGATAACCCCCCACCCTGCCCTTTATTACCACAATCACAAGCGTATTTAAGAGATGCCTTCTGGATAGAGACATTAACGCAGAGTATTTTCATTTACAGATTCAAAGTATACGGCAGCAAAAACATTTTCTTCTGCAGTATAAGCTGGCATAAGAACAGAAGTCTACTTTCCCCTTGAGCATTCATCAGCTATCACCTTGGAAGATATAACATGGAAAGAAACATGATGAAAAGGATGAGAATTGGAATATATTTATTAAAAAATCAGCTTCCCTCTTCTCCCCCTCCTCCTCAATGTACCTTGACTACTGGACCATTTTTGATGTGAAGAACTGGACAGGGATAAAAATTTTATCTCCAAAGTGTAAAGACACAGGTTTAAAAACAGATGCAACACGCAGACTGTATGAGCACCAGGTAAGAGAGCAAGAGCACATGGAAGTGAAGGTGGAATGAACATTATTACTGAGTGCAGATGTTGCCTTTCAAAACTCAAAGCACTTGCCTCCTCATGAATAGGCACAGCGTCATTTGCAGGACAGGATTCAGGATGTACAGGGGCACCTTTTTGTTCTCTACAGATACTTGGTAGTGCCAGGGACACAGCAGGGACTGGGATGCAGCAACACTGCAATTGCTGAATTAATTCAATGAAAGTAATAGTCTCTGTAGTTAATTCAATTACTGTATTTTGGTTTTGCTTAATTTGGTTAAATTATGCCCTCCCTTATGTCTGCAAATCTGTTTTATACCTTCATTCTTTCCCCTCGTTCTTCACATTACAGGCTCAAATGACCAAATCCAGCCCTACGAGCCTGACGTGGGACCAGAAGGCACCATTAAGGCCTTGTATTGCATGGTTATTTGTCACCAGCTCAATCTCCTTCCAAGAATCCACTTTCTAGCTGAAGCCTTTTACTTTTTTTTCTCCCCACTATTTGTTTGCAACTCTTAATCCTAAAGATTTGTACTGAGGCCAAGGAAGTTTTGTCCAAGCTGAAAAACCTCAGACAATAGCTCTCAGAAGTATAACATAACCCATAACAGGTTATTTCTGAAAACTCTGTAGAATGATTTTATGGCAGCTTTAACTGCTCATGGCTTAAGAAAGTAAGAGCTGTTACATTTACTGCTAAGATTCTTACTTCTCTTCTGGCTATCTTAAGATTTCCAATGTCCTTTCTTACAGCTGCCCAAGTTCCCCTCTTGGTCACAAATATCAGAAATATGATTAGAAAATACAATGCTTGCTTGAAAACGTATGCCAAACAAGGTCATTTGTCCACTGCAATTTGATTTTAGTTCATTCTGTATTTAAATTAAAAATGTAATACAGATTTTAAAAACTTCATCACACATTATAAAGAATCCAGAATATCATGCCACATGAAATACATCTTACATTGAAATTTACACCCAGCAATGCGGAAGCTGTCAAGTCATCCTGTTGTAATTGTGGCTGTGGTTTCTTTAACATACAGTTTTGGCTGCATTATTTATATGGATGGAACACTTCATGATAAGCATTAAATCAAGATAATATTCATACTCAAACCATAAAGAAACGCACTGCCAATTACTGTATACAATAGTATCTTCATTGTTCATTGTATTATTTAAATATATCAATGACAAGAAGGGCTTAAATCGTCCTATGACTATGCTCTCAATGAATAAAAAACCCCAGGAGTCATGTATTAGCAAATACCAAAAACCACCAGCACAAAAATCCCACAAGAATAATAGTGGTCCTGAGTGAGCAGAAATCACTTTTACAAAGTGTTTGGGTTAGTTTCTTATGGCAAGTTACAAATTATTTGAGCATATAAAGTTGAACAACCTCTAAGAATTAAACCTCTAATAATGAACTTAAAGCAGTGGAAAAAGAGCTGCATTTAGTGGAGAGGAGTATAGTGATGCAGGACAACTTTTTTCTTTCTTTGGCCTGAACAAGTTACTGAAAGCCAATGGCTTTCCCTTGTAACAGAGAGGTTGGAATAATTGAAGGGTGTTGGAAGCTTCACTTCAGAAGTTCAAAACCGATTTTGAACACAGCAACTTGCACACAGTGAAGGGAGTTACATTACATATGGCCTTAACAATCAGCAGGGTTGGGAGTAAAGACCATTAAACTCTCCCAGATGGCAGAGCTATCTTCTGAAACAGCAGTGCAGTGAGTAGCAGAGCACCAGAATTGCCCATTTCACTAAAAACTAACACTTAAAAATTGGAGCTTTGATTACAGAGACAATGGTAATATTTTTCAATGCAAAACTTCTTCAAAGAAAATAGCTAAAACAAGAAAATGTCGTAACAGCTGCTCAGATGATTACAACATATCTTGTCAATTTTATTAAGTTTCTTGTTTTCCTCAAAATCTGTTTTCTGTACCTAAAACATAAAAATCATTACAAGCAGTCAATTTTCTGCAGACTACTTTCTCAGAATTCACCCATTCATGTCACGGTAGTCACATTAACAGAAAAGGTCAATAAATACTTTAAATGTTAAAAGCAACTTTTCTTTCTTTTTTAAAAATCATTATCAAAAGAATAAATAAAAGGAGAAAGTACTGCAAGACATGGTCTGAGTAAAGGAGATCCTATACATGGTCAGGTACAGGGGAATCTATTTTGATTTAGTCAAAACATAATTTACTTTGTTAAAATGTTAATAGTGTACTCCATAAAGTATCACACAAAATCAGAAACAGCTTTATCACGCGGTATGTCAAAAGGATGAAGAATCTGCTTCCCATATCCTGCATTATTTAATCACACATCCAAAATTGCAACAAAGAGAACAAGTTGTACGAGTTACTCAGATGTGCTCTAATACACCACCACATTTTCAACAGACAACTGTGGAGTAGCAAAACAACCCCTTTTCCACTAGCATCATAACAAACATGCAGAGAAGTGACCCCCTTTACAAGTCAAGTAAAACATCAAGTCCTGTTTTGCTTTTCTTGGTCTCTTCAGTACTGTCCTTTTTGAAAAATATGATCACTTCCCTTCAATAATTTAAGTTTAGCATTTACCTTTATCAGCCATGGCAATAAACTCAGAGTGTTGTGCAAGCAAAGGCAGTCCCCTCCTCACTTGATCTGATTTTGTTATCCTCCAATTCCAGCGACTGCCACTAACCGTGCAGTAAGAGACACACAAAGAAAATTGCAATACCCCCATTGGATAACTCATTTTGGTCAAATTTTTACCTACTCTGCATATTCATTCCCTCTTCACATTTTGGCAACTATCTCAAAGTCTCCAGTAACATCAGAAGCATACAACCCCGATTTTACATCAAGGACGTTAACACGAGATGAACAGGGATCCCTTCCTTCTGACACAAAGAAATGACAACTCACTGATAATTATTGTAGAACCTGTACCTTTGCCATTCTAGAATATGATGAGAGAAGAAAATTTAGATCAAGAAACTTGGTCCTTTTTGTTTGTTCTTTGGCTTAAGAACAAAAGCAAGCAAACCACAGATGTACTTAGAAAACAGTAGGTTAAATGGAATTTGCATTTTGTTTAATTCTGAGACAGAACTTTTATAGAGGACCGTAACACACACATGCTCTGTTCTTCTCACCTTCTTACTTTCTCTTAATAATCACATACTTGTTATCAGTGAGGAATTTATCTTAAGTGATTTGTGGCCTGGCCTCTGATTCTTTTCTCTGAGCGGGTCCAGCTGGCAACAATACATTGCCAAGCTGTTGATTAAACATTAGCATCATTCCATAGTTTCCTCCCTAAAAGCTCCAACAGTACAGAAACAGCAGTAGCAGAAATATCACCCAAAAAAAAAAAAAATCAAGAACACAACTTTATTACAGTTCTTTGACAAGTTTTAGAGTAGTCTAAATCACTTCAGAGCATGCTTGATGAATCTAGCCTGCCTTTTTGGCATCTAGACACCAATTACTATGTAGCATCTTCCTACCAGCTAAAGAGTACAGGAGTGGCAGCCTACTTTGCACAGAGAACCAAAGATTTGCATGAAGAGAAGCTAATGGCGAGAAAACATTACTTCTATAAATCTGTCACTTCTGTAACTGTAATTGTCCAATTCAAATCCACACTACATTTTCATTCTTTCCTTTTTACTTTTCCACCTGTGATGCACAAATTATACTGTGGCTTCATAATAACAAGTAAAGCATCCTCTCCAGTTTACCTACTAACAGCTCTAGAAATTTCTCTTTGGTGGTTTGTTAGGAACAATACCACAACCTTGACTAAGCTTGATGATGAATGAATGTTCTTGTCAGCTACAAGCAGATGCATGTTATAGAATCACACAGGGTTGGAAGGGACCCCAAGGATCACAGAGTTCCAGCCTCCCTGCCACAGGCAAGGCCACCAACCTCCAGGCCTGGATCTACACAAGGTTGCCCAGGGCCCCATCCAACCTGTACACATGAAAGGCAAAAATGGATCTTTGGATTTAAGGGCTTCAAAGTCAGGGAACCTTTATCACCTGCATTCAATCTAATTTCAAGTTCAGTCCAGCAAAGTGATAGCTCAGAAATGACAGCTACCCCTGATTTTCAGAGTATACCTCGGCTGCTGCCCTATTAAAAATGTGAAGATTTAAACTTTAGATGTTACCTGAGCAGAATCAAGAAGATTATCATCAATCAACAGTAGGAAAAAAAAAAAAGTTACATAATCTGTACCTTTGATACAGTGATCTTTTTCAGTTCTGAAAAAGCCTTGTGAAGCACAGAGCCCATGCTCAAAGTGATGTAGGGAGATTTATCTAAGATTTACAGAAAGTCTAGTGAGATATAAACAGGACAGATACACCCAAGGTACTGATTCAGAGCTCTGTACAAAAGGCACTTCAAAGCAGGGCTCAAAAATTTAGCTTTTAGTTTGAAGAACATAATAATTGCTTCAGTACACAGAGCAACTACTGGGGAGTTACTGAGGGACACGGGCTTCACAGTGACTGCCTGCATGCCCCACGGCAAATGCCAGTCCTTGCAGGCAGCCTACCCTTTCATCCAGCTACCTTGCATGACCAAGCTGCTGTTACTGACAGAGAGCACTGAGCCCTGGACACAAACATACATATTATTTCAGAGAAAGGAAAAAAAGAAAAGATAGTAAGATTCAACTAACTTTGTAGCATGCATGCTAGGTGTGAACTGCTTATAAGTAAGACTCTAAAACTTCAGTTTCTCCTTAGATATCTAAGTAGGCAGAACCTACTGTTACAGCTTCAGTTCTTCACAATCCAGAACTTCCCTTCTGTGTACTGAAAGCATAAGCAGAAGTAACAGACAGCAGCAAACCCCTCTTAAAACCTTCAACCTAGAACCTGAACGGCAGAGGTGTGTTTTTCCTTCATTCTGGAGCTCAACTAAGCAACAGCTTTTGCAACAAGTATGACAGCTTCCATGTAAAGCAGAGTACTAAGGCTGTAATACATGAGTAACACAGGAATGGAACTGCTTCTAAATCAAATTGCTGAATGTACTTGAATACAGTGTTTGTAAAATCTGCTTAACTACACACAAACCATTCAATTGCAGATAGGAAATGAGTTGCAGCAAATGATAATAACCCTGATTTGGACAGTTGAGTAACTGTATAAACAAGTGATTTTTACACTGTAAATGAAAAGTATTTTAAAATTTGAGAGCTGTGTCTCAAATACTGTTAATATAAAAAGACAATAGGAATCTAGTAATCAGAGAGTCATTCTAAAGGAGAGAATGTTGATAATTACATAAAGTTAGTAAACAGGGAAATTTCCCAATTATATTATCAAATAGTCTGCCTGGAGTTCCCTTCAAAACAAAAGAAAAGCTTTCGCATTTGTGATTTCACTACATCACACCAAGCTTCCACACAAGTTAAAACACACAGGCTTTTTATTTATTTCTGTTAATACCAAAAAGCTGTTTTGAAAGGAAAAAAAATAATTCCTCTGGTTTTTGAAACCACCTTCACATTTTCTGAATCTGCATTTGAATTCTGTACATGCAAAGTTCTAATTCACTACTCCATTGATGGGAATAAAGAAGGCAAACAAAAACACTTTTACCAGGGTTTTTTTTGTTTGCTTTTTGTTGGGTTTTTTGTTGGGTTTTTTTGGTTTTTTTACAAAAAAGATCCCTTTACTAGGGATTTACTGCAAAGGTTAAGATGACTTGTTCCTACCTCTACTTTCGTTCGGTAGAGAATGAGACGCTTTAGGCTGCCCACTTTGGCTATGTGGTTGAAAGCCTGAGGTGGTATTTTATCACATGAGGAGAGATTTAATTCCTGAAGATTTGGACACGTTTCTGTAATGACCTCCAAGCACGTTTCATTGAGGAAATGGCCACAGGACAACTCAAGCCGCACTAGTTCAGAGCCACAAACCTTCAAGAACCTGAAAAAAAACACATCTTAGGTGAAAAATAGACATACTTTCAGGTGAGAACCTGAACTCTGTCAAAACTTCAAGCACGGAAACCAGGAAGGAGTTCCTTTTAACAATGAAAAGCTTATAGCCCACAGCTCTTATGTCACCTCAGTTAACTAACATAAAACATGATTAGGGTAAAGTAAATTAATCATAACCACTCTGAAGAAGTTAATTCTGAATCAAATCTATACAAATCCAGTCCAAACCAATTAGGCATTGAGTTAGAGAGCAATATTCAAACAACCAAAGGTAGCCTGAAAGTCAAGCCTGCTTCATCAACATCAACTTGGTACCGTACATGACCTAGATATTATACAATGTTCTGTACAACACAGTCTGTATTTGACTACACATGTTTTAAGAAACACAGAAGCCTATATAATGCTCTACATGGCATCAGGAGGCTAGCATCACTACAGGAGCAAAAAAGCAATGCTACCTAGAAAACAAATTGCAAAAGAGCAATTTCCTTCCAGTATCTAGAGGAGCCTGCAGGAAAGCTGGAGAGGGACTCTTTATGAGGGAGTGTAGCAACAGGACAAGGGGCAATGGCTTTAAACTAAAAGGGCAGATTTAGATTAGATATTGGAAGAAATTTTTTCCCTTGACGGTGGTGAGGCACTGGTTGCCCGGAAAAGCTTTCATTAGCACCTAGAATCCAAGCATTGATTAAAACCACATAAGTTTATGTCCCTTTTTATTGCAGAAATAACCTTCAAACTGTAAATCAATCACTGGGCTTGTAAGTTTGACAGTTAACAGGGGGGAAAAAAAAAAACCCAACCAAACAAAAAACCCCCAACAAACCACATTTGCAATGAAGTTTCCCCACTAGAAACAAGCAAGTTCCCAAGTTTTGGGCTGCAATGGGTTCCCCTCATTACTTCCTAGAATAATGCAGCCACTTGTGACAGAAGTAGTTAGTTTTTCATAATACTCTGCTCTATTACCCATCTAACCTACAAAACCCTTCATGTCGACAGAGCAGCTTTAAGTTCTGACATTCGCACCACAAAGTTAGTATTGCTTCTTGGGTTTAACTGATACAATATAAATGCCAGAGACACATGAGGCTTCTGCTTGCATAAAAGCTGCTACTGCTATAACTAAACAGGTATTATTAGCCTTCCCAAGACTTTGCTCCTGCTGAACCTTAGGGTGAAATAAACGCTGGTCTTCAAAGACACATTCAGGGAGGCACTCCTCAATGACACTAACAGCAGCACTGCAGCTGAAGTCCATCTTTCAAGATCCAAGTTTTCATTATTTTTTCAGGACTCACTAAGTCATACTTGCCATTCATCATCACCTTTCTTTATTCCTTTCATCTTGCACATTACATGGCCTTAGTTTGATTTAACAGTTCCTGTGCAGCACAGAGGGGAAAAGAGACTCTACCGTGACACCTCCATCTCTGGAGGTTTCCAACAGTCACCTGAAACCTTGACTGACCTGATCTAGCGTTGGGGACACTGGCACTTCAAGTGGGAGCTTGGAGCAGATGACCTTCAGAGGTCCCCTAACATCCAACATTTCTATGTGCCTATGCAAACAGAAACAAAGAGAGAGTCTGAGACATGAAAAGGGAGACATAAGCCCCAGAGAGCCACAGGCTTCTGCCAAGCACAGACTTCAATTCTAGTCTTCCACTATTTTTGTCTAACTCTACACTCTCTCTTTAGAATCTATTTTTAACTTGTAAAATCAGAGTTTAGTCAAACACCAAGCACTTATTTGTTATTTTCATACTGAATACAGTGAATTCACCTAGACTGGAAAGCCTTCTCATGGGAGCATCAGAGCTGAAATGACATGAAAATTCACAACAATTAACATCAGGTATTTAAACATTAAACTGCTATTTTAGACTAGCAATAGAGTTTAACACCGCCACGGAGAACCACAGCATGGAAGCCCCTGGAAATCAGAGTAGAGACATATGGATTCATTGCTGATTACCAATTAGCCAATCCCTCTACTTAATGAGTGCTTTAACAATACATTCGCACAGCTTCTTTCATCAACAAATTATCAGGTTTGTTTGAATGGTGATATTTTCCATAAAACCTTGTCAATCGCTGCTTATTATACCTCTAGCTTTTAATTTGTAACGGATAAATATTTTATGAATTACTCCATTACAATAATGGATGTTAGGTTAACTGCCATATAATTTAACAGGGCTTGGCTGTTACAAATGTTGGTACAGATCAAGGCTTTTCTTCTTCCAGGACTATTAAAAGTTAACAGTTCCAGGTCAGGGAGACACTCAGTTAACCCCCTAGACTTGGAGAAGAACTAAAGCTCACCAGCCTGAGGAGCCATTATCCTCATAATGTTTTATTTAAGTTCATTACACTGTAAACACACAGGCAGAGCAAACAGCAGTAGCAGTGAGCCTTGTGCTTCATGGCTTTTCTGCCTTTGTGGAAAAAGTTATTTTAGGAGTCACTGAGCAGAAAGGCGAGGGCAATACGGGACACACAGCAGGGTACAAGAATGATCTGAGAAGGATCAAGCAAAGAGATGAACAGGAACAGGAGGAGGAATCTGAGGAAGTCACTGACCAGCACAGGGAAGAGAACATTAGGCAGAACTGCGGAGCTCTCCTAGCGATTGGGACACCCCAATCTTTGTTTGCACTCAACAGGCTGCTCGGGACAGGTTTCTGTTAACATCTTTCTACATGGATTTGCAAAGCCATATGGCAAGGCAGAACGTGGGTTCACATGCTTTCAGAACAAACGTGGCATTGCCTTCATACTTCTGAGACTTATTAGACGCTAGATGTCTGATTCCAGTTTAGCTCATCTGAAAACAAACTACCCCCCAAAAAAGTGCCTTCTACTCAAATCAACACTTCTTCACATACCTCTCCTTTAATCTCTGAGGACTGACTGGTTCCCATTTTTAGTCTCTCCTCCTTTCCACACAGTCATCCATCCCTTCAGTTTTGCTTTTATTATCAATATTTTATACACACGATTTCTGAAGTCATTTCCCTTCATATTTTTTATGAAATATGACTGATTAAATAACCTAGAATGTGAACATGTACGTTTACTTTGCTAGTTGCTGCACTGGGTCTTTCCATATAAGTTCATCCTCATTCTAGACCTCTGTATTTCAGGGGTTCTTTTGGCTGAGGTTTTTTTCAGTGTTTTTTGGGGGGTTGGTGGTGTTTTGCTTTGTTTTTAATTATAAAAAGAACTCTCATTTCCACCTTTTTCTGCCTGTTTTCAAGAACTGCTGTTCATTATCTGTTCTCCTTTCAGGAAGTGAGTTAGCCCTAATGAAATCCTTGCAGAACAGCAAATACATCGATTAACACTTAAGATACCGCTTGCTTACGCTGATGTTAAACTCATCATGATCACGGGGTCACTTAGTCTATTAACAACTTCCAGTCTTATAATTAATGCTTATAATCATAAGCATAACCCAAAGAAGATCCAAAATTAAAATATCAAAGTAAAAGACAGCTCCCTTCATGCCAGAACTGGATGGGTAAAACCTCCCTAAGAAAACCCTCAAAATAGCTTTAGACACGCTTAGGAGGGGACTGAACACATCGACATTTGCTCAGGTGGTTTCTAATGGCACTGCACTGGACCCAAGCCCTGCACTTCACTGTTTGAATTATGATCCCCACTTACTTAATGTCCTACAGTTCTTGGTTACTGAAAACTCTGCAACAAGCAAGGAACACAGCCCAGTTCTCTCTCATCTGCTCTCACCCCTCCTAAACACAAATAGCTACCTAGTTTTAGATTGCTTTGGTACCATTATTCCAAAGGGTTTCATCATGTTGATTTTATTAAATTTATTTTCTATTAAAGTCTTAGGTAACTATTTTGTGGTCACTGACACGTAAACCACTGAATTTGATATTTAAGTGTGTGTGTGCGCGGATACAGACTTCCATTAGCAGCCTTACAATACCTGGAGGGGACCTACAGGAGAGCTGGAGAGGGACTGTTCATCAGGAAGTGCAGTGATAGGACAAGGGATAATGGCCTTAAGCTGAAGGAGGGTGGGTTTAGGTTTGATATGAGGAAAAAATTCTTGCCTGTGAGGGCAGTGAGGCCCAGAGAAGCTGTGGCTGCCCCCTGCCTGGCAGTGTTCAAGACCAGGTTTCATGGAGCTTCAGGCAACACCTAGGCTAGTGGAAAATGTCCCTGCCCATTGCAGGGGGTTGGAGCTAGAGGGGCTTTAAGGTCCCTTCGAACCCAAAGCATTCTGTGATTCTGAACAACACATGGTTAGAAAGATTGTCCTGTTTAGCTCTTTGCCTTGTAGCATTACCTTATGCTAGTATCCAAATCAGGGATGTTACCTCCTTGATAGATACATCATTGTCCCACTTGTCTAGTCTTCCTCCCTGTCTCCCTCCTACAAGCAGTATGTGATGAACACAACTATTTCAGTTTGCTTCAAGCCAACTACACACTGCCTCTGGCTAGTCAGGTTTCCTGCTTTCCCAAGCCTGGTACCAGACAAGAATAATGTTGAAAAACAGTATCTGGATTTTGTTCCTCCTCATTTCACTTCTAAGATCCTGAGGTCTTCTCTTTCTTACTCTAGTTCTATCTATATTATTACTCACAAACTTGGCAGAGGACTTCAGGATCCCAATGCGTCTTGCAGTTACAGTCTTGCATTTAATCCAACGGCTTGCAGAATTACACTTCAATACACATCTCAGTGTCCTGTTCAGGTATTTTTCACATTCACGATGACATGTTTCCTTTCAGGACTGCTGTGTTACACAGCAGCAGCAGCTAGTACTGATAACTAACAAAAGTGTATGATTGGAATGACTGGAGAATGGATGGATACACGTGTAGAAGCACAAGAAAGGCAAACAGCAATACAAAGGGTTGTTGAGCAGTGTGTCTTGGTGGAGGTCTGATCAGCAGGGCATCAAACCCTTGAACATCTGGATATGCAGCTTCTTGGGACATGCAGATCTGGAGACAAATGACTGAGGTGGCACAGGATGGAGAGGCTACCTGCTGGACACATCTCAGTGCATGCAAGTGCTTCGAAGTGTGGCTGAGTAAAATAATCTTGTTCTCAAATTAAGGCAGCTTCCCTTCCTCTACACTATTCTGTTACAACGTTACTTTCTACTCTAGCATATATATTACACTTCTGTCTTAGCCAGCAAACCTTAAAATCCTGCATGCAAGTACAAAGGACATTAAGGATATTAAGTACCTGATCTTCTGCTTTTCCCAACAGAGATGAAATTATTTTCAATAAAAACATGCAAAACAAACCTTATCACTTAAACTCAGTTACAGCAACCCTAGGTTTTACTAAAAACTGTGAAAATTAAAGCAAGAGACAGACACGGTTATAAATTGAGAAGACCTGTCAAGTCACACGTTACTCCTGTTTTCTGCAACTGAGTATTCAATGTATGCTTCAGTAATTTCTCTGACCTTCCTGCGAGTTTGATTGGGAGTGAAAAGCCTTACCAAGATAAGCATTGTCAAAATACACCTTTATTAAACAGCAACTAAAGCCTTCACAGAATCATAGA
>VZTU01023049.1:0-37683 GCA_013400835.1 Zapornia atra
GCCAGCAGGAATAGGGAAGGGATTATCCACCTGTACTTGGCACTGGTGAGGCCACAGCTCGATCCTGTGTTCACTTTTGAGCCCCTCACTACAAGAAATGTATTGAGATGCTGGAGCGTGACCAAAGAAGGGCAACGACATGGTGAGAGCTCTAAAGAACAAGTCTTATGAGAAACTGGGTTTGTTTAACCTGGCAAAAAGGAGGCTGTGACCTCATCACTCTCTACAACTACCTGGAAGGAGTTTGTAGCCATGTGGGTTTCAGTCTCTTCTCCCAAACAACAAGTGATGGGACCAGAGGAAATGGCTTCAAGTTGTGCCAGGGGAGGTTTAGGTTGGATACTAGGCAAATATTCTTTGCTGAAAGGGTTGCCAAACACTGAAACAGTTTAACTCTGGAGCTTGCCTGCCTTATTGGTGTAGTGGTGTCTGGATTTGCAAAACACTCATGAATCCTTACAGTTTCATGATGGTTTAGCTTGTGATCTAGTGCTAGGTCAATGAGGAGTAGGAGGTAAGGGCATTCAGCTAACCTAAATGTAGATATCTACAGCTGCATTAAGTCTATGCATCATTCTTCCTTCAGAGGTGAGATGATAAAGATATTTTATGAATATCACTTATGTCATCCTGACACAGAGGTTTAAGATGGGTCAAAGTAATTGCAAACCAAAAGTAGGATTTTTCTCCATTAGCTGTAAGGGTTCCCATGGTGACCAGATCAGACGTAGGTGTCTGCACTTCAGATACATAGTTTCAAATAGGCAAGGTGACTGCTGCTCCAGGCTTTCATGTGCAGTCAGTGACAAGTTGGTCTTGAATCACCATGTCATGTAGACATCAAAATATCTGAAGTACTATAAACACCAACTGTGTGGACCAAAACTGTTCTTCATCAGTTGCAGTTTCCTTACAGAAATTGTTTCATACAATGGCTAGACTCAGATTTAGTCCACATGGCCTGAAAAAGACCACATATGAAGCTCAAGAAGGAGAAAGATGTGGTAGGAAAAGGAATACTAGCAAATATATTGAGTTTTTACAGTTCTTGTGGCATCAGCAGAAAAATGTGCTGCTTACATTACTATCATTATTACGGCACAAGAATAATCATCAGTGAAAACTGGCAAGAATCATCTTTACATATAGGTTTATATAATTTAAAATATTCTTTTGTCTCTGTGATCTCCCTATTTCTAAGAAGTGACACATGAGGAAATTGCAGATGTGTACCTGTGATAATAATTTATGTTAGAAAGGACCTGTGGAGGTCAGAGGACATCTAATTTCAAGCTTCCCTAGCCCTTGTTCTGCAATAACATTGGGGTGATACGTAGCAAGCATGATACCATGTAAAGGAATTTCATAGCAGCACATTTTTAAAAAACCCAAACTCTGTAACAATCAGGAGCCCTTGGTCTGTAGTAGATCACATTTTGGGGTAATAGGCCCTGCAAAACAATGAAAATGGGGTTTGTTTTCTGAATAACTCCTGCCTTTTCATTCTCTCAATCTTCTTCTGAAAGTATCTGCGTGTAGAAATAAGCTCTGTGATAGGCTGCTCATCTGAAAAAGACATCCACAGCCCAAATTTCTCCATTTGGTCTGAACAAGACAGGTTATAAATCTTCTGAGTTGCCTCTGGAGGAGCTCAACTTCATTGAGTATATATGGCAGTTAGTTTCCTAACTTGGGAAGATAAATCGTGTGCCTAAATGCAAAAGACATACACATTAATCCACCATTATCTCCAGGAGTATAAGTGGAAAAAATAAAGCACAGAAAAGTCAAATCACTTATGCTATGGCCATCTGCTGCTGATGCCGAAAAGGCAGTCTGGATATCCAGCTTATAAAAGCAACCCGCATGCATGCATTCCTTGGCTAATGAATCCTTAGAGGTTATTTATCCATGGGATTATTTAGTTAGAAAAATAGCCCAAAAAAAAAAAAGAAAATCAAATGTGTACCTAGTGAGAAATTCTTAATTTGAGTGTGCAAAGTATGAGATAGTACGAAGTCCTACTAAATTCTGTAAAAGTCGGGTAACATGGGGTTTGATGGAAGAGTATCTTTTTTCAAGCCCTGAGCTAAAAAAGCGGTATGAGAATAACTACTGATCTAAATCCATGGCTTTATCTCTCTACACTTTGTTTTCCTTCCTTTGTTTATACCAAGACATGCTGCTAATGACAAAATCCTGAGCAAAAGCAGACCCAGGTAACTGATCTTTTTAAGAGAAACACCCACAAAACCAAAAACATCTTTGCCAGAAATAAAGATTTAGTCTTTTTCTAGCAATGGCATTACTGAAGGACTGACAACAGCTTTATATAATTATGGAAAAGATAACAAACTTGTAAAATGGAAGGGTTTGCTTTTGGTTTCTAAAACTATTTCTGAATATTTCATTACATTTTATAAGCTAGGTTCCAGTCTCACTGTCTTAGCTTTTGGGTTTACTCTGCACAGCAGTATTTGCTACTCTGGCATCTTATATTTTATCAATATTTTATTCCTTTTCCACAAGAGTGAGAGGTTCTGGAAGTGTGTGTCGCTTAAAACCACACATGCCCCGTCTTCTATTTTCCTGCAGATGTAGTACTTTTCAATTAAATAGAGAAACTGTCAATGAGACCCTCTTTGTGGATATGTCATTGTTTCATCCTCTATTTTTTTGTGGTTTTCCTTTGCTAACCGAAGAACTCAATTGAAATCTGATTTTTAACTGACATCACTCAGTGACAAATCACTCTTGGTGTACAAAAACAATAGAAAAAATCCTGAAATATAAAACAAGAATGTTTTTTACCTTATATTCCTATTTTCTGGTTTGCAAATCATTATTTACCATAATTTACCCTAAATATTTGACATCCACAAGTCTATATGGAAGAATTCTATTTATACAAAATTATGCTTGTGAACATTGCAACTGAATGCTGCATTCTGTTCATAATAAAATCTCTTAACTTAATTACCTAATTACCTTGGACTATGACTTACCTTATTTTTAGCATTGTATCAATCTGGGAGAAGCTCGATCACTATGCTTTGCTCTTGTTTATCTATACTGAACTCCCATTCATGATGCAAACGCAAGAACTTCCAAAAAAGAATTGTATTTACCCTTGCTCCTGTGGAAAAACAAATCTCAAAGCCCTTCTAAAATTCCCTGTGGTGTCTCACCTGACATATTCCTCTCAAATGTTCCACAGCATCACTGTGACAGAAGCTATTACGTCCAAAAACCCACCTCATACAACAGTGGCCTCAGCTTATCAAAGTCCCAGAGCTGGACTATTCATTTTTGAAAGCCAATCAGCAATTTGGGCTGCTGCAAGAAGAAGGAGGAGAAATGATACTATAAGAAATGATACTGTAAGCCTATACTTGAGGAAACTTAGACACTAGAGTGGTGAAAAAGGAAGTAGCAGCTAGTGGCTTTAGCTTCCAGTCTTGTGATATTGCTGGAACCACATTTGCTATTGTTTCACCCTGGAAATCTCCATTCTAGCATCTTACATGAGAAAAGATGATGCCTCTCATGTGCATGACATCTTGGTTTTGGTTTTGATGTGTACCTCAGCTGGGTCTGGAAAGGGAGAGGGAAGGGTGAGGTTGCTGCCAGCAGGCTCTAGGTGGGCATGTCAACTCAGCTCAGTGCTGGCTGGGAGAAGGACATACTGTACTTTGAAGAATAACTCTCCGTCTCTAACCCCAGTCCCAAAGCACCTTCCAGCAGAGGGGCAGTTCTGCAAGTGATGGAGAAAGAGCAACCACCTCTGGAAAGAGTAGCTTTGCAGAAGCTTTGACCTTATGGGGTTCTGCCCTTTGATCAATGACAGTAATCCCAAAGCAGTTTATTATGTGTGTGTGTGTGTGTGTGTGTGTGTGTGTGTGTATACATATATTTTTAAAACTCTCCAGCTTCCA
The DNA here is from genome assembly GCA_013400835.1 of Zapornia atra. NCBI lineage: Eukaryota > Metazoa > Chordata > Aves > Gruiformes > Rallidae > Zapornia > Zapornia atra. Next base: position 3,936 of record VZTU01023049.1, read on the forward strand.
AAAAAAAAGCAATTTTTAAAATCACGGACCACAACAAGGATTCTTTAAACAACCACAGTATCATGTATTATTGCGAACAGCATACCAAAATTGGTTAATAAACCTCACAGAAAGAACAAATGTGGTTTACATATTGAAAGGGAAAAAACCCAAAAACTCGAGAAATAGAACTTTTAAGGCAAGCTAAATATGTAACTAGCTCTAAAGAAAGTGGAACCTAAGACCACAGAAGAAACATTTTCTCAAAGTAGTATTCTATTCTGTCAGCAAAAAAAACCTAACCAAAAGGCCAAGTTTGGGACTTTTCAGAGAATCATAGAACCACAGACTTGTTTGGGTCATAAGGGACCTCAAAGACCACCTAGTTCCAAACCCCTGCTATAGGCAGGGACAACCTGCACTAGACCAGGTTGCCCAGAGCCCCATCCAACCTGGCCTTGGACACTGCCAGGGAGGGGACAGCCACAGCTTCTCTGGGCAGCCTGTGCCAGGGCCTCACCACCCTCAAACTAAAGAAGTTTTTTCAGTTTAAATCCATTACCACTTGTCCTGTACTACACTCCCTGATAAAGAGTCCCCCTCCAGCTGTTTAGATATCCTCTATTTAGACCTCTTTGGCTGGAGGTAGGGTTGCCATTTCACAAAGCGTGAACTTGAGGAGGATGAGAGAGATTGAGGTCTGAGGGAAATTCTGCAGACCCAAAGACCACTTAAGCAAGAGATGAACTAATGATATCACACAAAGAGCACTTAATGCCTCATTGCCTTGTGAGTTTATTTTGTTTGTTCCTTCCTTCTCATTTCCAAGTCTTCCTCTGTGTGTCTGGTGTCCTGTGTGACTCGTTGTGACTTGGTTAATACTACATAATGTGCAGGGAAAAAAGATTGTCTAAAAATATAATAACTCCTGTTCATAAACTCCTGGTGATTAAAAGAATTTCTGATAACTTCTCTTCATTTCTTCTCCATCTCCTTCTCTCTCTCCTCCTCCCTCTGTGTCATCTTGTCTCTCCCAATATGTTGTTAAGCCTACAGTGGCACACAGTAGCTGTTGGGCCTTAGAAATATGAAGCAGTTACTTTTCATGGACAGAATTTGAATTTTTGTTGTAGAGTAACTGACTGGAAGATGCAGGCTGACAGAATGAAACAATACAAACGGGAGCATAGCCAGAATCTGAATTTGACGTATTCCTGATCTTGAGGAAGGGGTATTGAGACAGTTTTGTCTCAATGAATTCTCACATTCCTCTGCCTGATGACCACCACATGCCCACCTGCCCATCAGGTGGACATAATGATTTTTCTTATTATTTTTCTTAACACTTTTTATTGATCTCTTCCATTATCTTACTTCCACTTCCTGTTTTACGGGCGCTTTTTCTGTGGAGCAATCAAATTGAAGCACTGTTCATCTCAAATGTTTGCATTTTCTCTAGTTTGTCCTCATTTTAGGTAACAAAATAGCTCATGCAAACTATTGAGTACGAGATATTTTATATGCATCGATATGCATACACACTAAAGGAAAGCACAGCCAGGAAACAGCTTCATGTCATTTTACAACGATGCAGAAGACACATGCACATTCCTTCATCTCACTGCAGCAAAACCACTGCATCAGCTGCCAGCATCTGTTTGCCATTTCCATGAGAATACAGTCATCTTCTTCAGCATAAATCCATATTAAATCTTTTTTTTTTTTGTTAATTATGAAAGTGGTTTGGGTTATTTTTGATTTCTGTTTTTGCACCTGACACTGTTGTCACAGGAATAGCTAGGCTAGAGAACTGCATTATGTTTGCTGCAGGATCGTTGCTGCATGTGATTCAGTTGCTAACATAAATAATTTTTGAATTATCGGTGTAGAGAGCTTTGTAACATTTTTTCATCACTCAAGCTTTTCCTTCAGGCTAATTCTTAATTTACTGGAGAGGATCTGAAGGCTTGCAATAGCTAATGCCAACACTTGCTATGTGCTTTGTTCATGTGAAGATGCTTGCTCTACCCCTAAGTCAATGACCAGAGTGCAATCTAACTTCACCTTGGACACTTCAATACCAACTATGAGCACACTGCTTGGTCGCTACTATAGGATTAATGCCTTACTTTACTATGTGAAAAGTAGTATCAGCAAGCTTTGAATTCAAGTGAGGCCTGGGAGAACTAGAGGAACAGTGCATCCTATAATCGTGACATTTGGAGAGCATTGAAGAGGTTTCTCTAGAGGATTTCATCAATACTGAGAACCTTCAGATTTTGATACAGGACTGGAATCGGCATGTTAAGCCCAAAGAATCTAACCAGGAGGGATCTCCAGCCTTTGTATAGATTAAATGCAAATTCCTTAAGTTTAAAAAAGTTGAAGGAAATACATGACAAGGATTATTGAAGACAGTACCTGATGTAGTTTCCCTTGTCCAAAATCCAGATCTTGGGACATGTTTTCAAGCCAGGGGCTTTGGAAGTGCGGGACGGCGCTTGGGAAAGACTGCACACCGATGCGGTTAAAAGCAATAAATTCGCTTTATTCAAGACAGTTGCTGCTTATATACCTTCAAGGGAGGTTTTGCAAGTGCTCCCCAATTAGCTGAGCGTGAGAAAAGGTGGGGGGGAAAGGCCACCTGCACCCTACCAGGTTTGTATCACCACAGCAGAATTTCTCAGTACCAGGAGCTCGTTACAGTTGCTTTAGCTCCTTATCAGTGATTTACTTTGTCTCAATGTTCAGCAAGAAGCAAAGCTTTCCCATGGCTGTTTTGCAAGCAGCAGTGAGATGTAACTCTTGCCTGGATCAGCTAGCCAGGCGCCCACAAGTACCCAGAGGCCTTCTATCTAGTTACTCTCCTCAGACACATGTCTAGCAGCACCTTCTCCATTACACTACTTTTCCAGCAGCACAGTCTTGAAGGAAATCAGCAGGGATTAGATTTCATGCTTTAGTGATCCCTATGAAAAATATCTTCCCATGAATTTTTGGGTCTGTCCCATTTTCACCAACCTAACTGTGTTGTCACTGTCCCACAAGAACCTGACCTGGGTACCATCCTGCCTACCCCTACCTCTACAGCACCCTGACCTGAGACATAGTATCTCAACAATACTTCTCCATTTGAACCTTGCTATGGAAACCCTCCTGTTCATACATATCCTTAAGAAGGCAGACTTTAATTCTGACTCCCCAAAATACCTGTTGTCTCCTATCAGAAACCACCAGAGTTGTAAGATCCCCTTTGCATCTGTTTTCTTCACACGGTTGATAGCTTCTGGAGACCTGCTGCAAAGGTCATCAGAGGTCATCTGCTTTTGAGGGGAAATCTACTTGCGGTACCAAAACCTTTCTCAGTACTTATCTCTACAGTCACTGTAGTTAGAGGAAGTTATCATTGAAAACATTTTATGTTAAAGAGTGTCTTCAAAGAGCAAAACAAAGCACGCATAAACTTCTATTTATCCTTGAAAAGCTAAGTGTCCATATTCTTGGTCCAAACTTTATTTGAAAATCTGACATGTCTGTCTTTAAGGAATTTAATAACAGATCTACCCCTGAAAGAAAAGAAAATGTTCCCACAACCCAGGAAACAGTATTTTTCATAAATATTTGAGAAAAAAAGGCATTTTGACAGATTACCTTTACAGCTGGAAGTAGAAAAACAAGTCACATGCAAAACTAATATGTTCTGATAGTGAAAAAGAGCAAATGTACTATTCAGAAAATTGACATTTTAAAGCTTATGATAAAGTCTTGAATTTAGGTCTAAAAAGTATTTTCTTCATTTGTGCAAATCAGTTTAGAGTCTTAAGTGTACGTCTTATTTGGACTTCAAACATCCTTGGTGAGTTTTTCAGTGACATTGAATTAAACTTTTTGCTTAATCTGTAATATTTTCATATCTCTTAACAAACAGGATTTCATCAGTTATTTTGCATTTAAAGAATTACAGAACCTTGAGGTATCAAACAACACTTTTTGGTGACATGCTGGGAACAGAATCTCCTGTTTATTGAAAACATACCTGAAGTAAAGATTTTAAATCTAAAGTTGATTGAGTTTTCTCCATCAGTAACATCTGAACTGTTCCTCCCTTCAAAAATCTTGCAAATCATATGAGGAACGGCTGAGGAAGCTGGTGATGTTTATCCTGGAGAAGAGGAGGCTGAGGGGAGACCTTATCATTGCCTACAATTACCTGAAAGGAGGTTGTAGAGAGGTGGGTGATGGTTTCTTCAGCCAGGTGACAGGAGACAGGATAAGGGGAAGTGGCACAAAGCTGTGCCAGGGCAGGGTCAGATTAGACGTTAGGAAAAAATTCTTCACTGAAAGAGTTGTCAGGACATGGGACAGGCTGCCCAGGGAGGGGGTTGAATCACCATCCCTGGATGTGTTTAAAAAAAGGGTAGATGAGGTACTTAGGGATATGGTTTAGTATAGGACAGAAACAGTTAACTTGATGATCTTAAAGGTCTTTTTCAACCTTGTGATTCTGTGAAAATTAGCCTTCGGGGAGAACTATCTCATTATTCCATGTGGAAATGGAGGCATTTATTATACAGGACAGTTTAAGAACATGAAATAGCTGACACATTTTAACTTTTCTTGTAATGGACATTTACATACACCTCTAACAGCATCTGAAAATCTGCCAAGGAGCCTGAGTGAACTGTATCTCAGTAACGACTAGGTACACACTCTTATTTGGGAAAAACCTTAGCTACTTTAAATCCTTGAAGCTGCATCATAGAAGTCAGAACTGATTACAGATGCCTACAGTATTAAAGACTACTACGTAGTTACACACAGATGCTTTGCATTCCAATTCTGAGACATAGCAAAATTCCTAAAATTTCTGTCAAGTTATCTAACAGACTTGAAGTCCACTGTATCTAGAGTTGATTTGTAAGCAATTGCAAGCTGCACACAAGATAACATCCCTATTGGAAATCACAGACGTTCCCTTAAATCAAAAAGGAATTGTTTTCATCACACCTGTTCATTCCAGAAAACCAAAATTCCTGTCTTTTAATTGTATCACCTGCATGAATTCAGTCAATAAAGTACACATGTTGTGTAGGGCACCCAAGAGGTGACCAGCAAGTAAAGCACTGAGCTTTGATTGGGATGGAGGAGAGGGGGAGAAGTGGGGCCTTCTGTGCTCAGAGGCAAGAGTCTGGGAGCTGGCAAGAGTCTGGGAGCTGGGTACGGCCATGGCAAGCAGCTGGGCACAGAATGTCTGGGTGACAGGCGGGCAGTGTTTGCACCCACACGAAACACGTGAAAGGTGTCATGGCCATGGCAGCTGCCAGAGGTGCCTCTGGCCAGGAGGGAGTTATTAAAACATTTTTAATTGGCCACTCTCAAGTCTATAGTCTGCTATTAATAAAACAAACAAACAAACAAATAAACAAAAAAAGCCAACAAGGAAACAAACCAACCAGCCCAAATATTGAATAAATTTACATTTTATTGCAGCTTCATGCTGCCATTTTTGGACACAAGCCTGTTGGGCTGCTGTATGCATCACAGCCACTGTAGTTATCTTACCCTGTTCCAGCGCTTACTTTAGAAGGGGAAGATCAACCTTTTGGAAGTGCCATTTTGTCTCCACTGGTTGCAAATGGACTCGTGAAAAGGTTAGATGTAGATGCTTGTGTTTTACCAAATGAATCCTACGTCAGTGGCACACTTTCTCTCTTGGCACCTAAGTTAACCCCTTAAGCTTTGCCAACAGCAAACAGCTGGCAAACATCTCTAATATAAATCTTCAACCAAACCACTCATGCAGAGCCTTGTGGTGAGGGTCCCAAACATGTGTCATCCATCCAATACTTCTGGGGTGGGTCAGGTTTGCTGCTCGTGGGCTGATCATCTTTTGAGGATTTTTTTTGGGAAATCTGATTATTGCCAGTGATGCTGGTGCTGTGGAACAGGTGTGACGTGCATGCTGTACATGTGTGCTATAGATTTGCCTGGTTGCCCTGCACCACTTCATATGTGCATCTGAGACTGAGTAGCTAGGGATAGTGCACCTCCAGAACACCACTGTGGCTACAGAAAATTTTGGTGTCCATATATTTAAGACTGAGGAGGAACACAAACCTATCTGACTGACAACCTTACTTCTGTGTCCTCTTTGAGATCCCTCCCCAGGGCCAGACTCTGCCTTCCCCACGCTGTGCTGGGACATGACTGCAGACACCAGTTCTCCATTCCTGACACCAGCCTTTCTCCGTTCTGTTCCTCTGCACTGCCTGCAAGTAGAGATGATGCTGGAAATAGCTCTTCAATAGGCTGTTACCCTGTGAGTAAGAGCCCATAGCAACATGCTTGGGACAGTCATTTGGCCTGATGCAGAGCAGTTCTGCACACAGTATTCCTCTTTCAAGATCACAAGTTTAAACTCTTTTAAATTCAGTGTTATCTCTTCACCATTGCAGAACAACCATGTGCCACTACAATTGTTTTCAAGTTTTCTTCCTTTTCCCATCTCCAACACTATAAAATTGTAAAATGACCAGTTCCTGTTTCTTGGTTTTTGATTCCATCTTCCCTTTAATCTTTCTTTCACTTCCCAATTCAGACAGTATCCAATCACATACTCTTAAAGAAAACTTGCTCCCTTATTTATTCTGCAGGTAGCTTGATACAGTGTTTGCTTTGGTGCCTAGGACAGCTAGAGAAGGACATTTTGAAATTACCTTTCTAGAGAAAAGAAGACTTAGGGGGGACCAAATAAATGTTTATAAATATCTTAGGCATGGGATGCAGGGGGAATTGGCCAGCCCCTTTTCAGTGGTCTGTGGGGACAGGACAAGGGGCAATGGCTGCAAATTGGAGCACAGGAAGTTCCACACCAACACGTAGAAGAACTTTTACACAGTGAGGTTGACAGAGCCCTGGCACAGGCTGCCCAGGGGGGTGGTGGAGGCTCCTTCCCTGGAGATATTCAAGACCCATCTGGACGCCTATCTGTGCAATATGAGCTGGGGAACTGCTTTGGCAGGGGGGTTGGACCCGATGATCTCTCAAGGTCCCTTCCAACCCCTGTGATTCTGTGATTCTGTGATTCTTAACATCAGACATTTCAATATTTTGGGAAAGATTTACTGAAGGTGAATTTTATATATTCTACAGTGATGTAGAGACCCAACTCTTGCACATGGTTTCCATGGACATAATGTTTACTGCAGGAACATGGGAGCTTTTCAGTCAGCCTACTCCAATTAGTGAGGTTTCACCATTTTTGCAACTAAGTGCCATATGTGTTTATTCCTCTTCAAACCAGTCAGAACATTCGATTTTCTTGGGTTAGATAATTTTTTATAGACGTAGTGATCTTTTAAAGATATGAACAGAACAATTCCATTAAGGTTTTTAAATTATATTTTTCTTTTTTGCATTGAACAGACACTGTCAAAACCAGGAGGATTGGCATTCAATTTTGCATACGTTGCTGCTAACATTTCCTCTTTTTTTTTTTTTTCCTTTTTTGGAGTTTTTTTGCAATGCCATGAGGGAACAATTTGAGTCACAGGAACAGAGACAGCAAAGGGCAGCAGAGGAGTGCGCAGCATTAATCTAACCTGAATCCTAATGAAATCAATGGTAATTTCTCCATGACTACAGTGGCTTTGAATCAGGTCCTGAGGGAAGGCTTTATGAAGCAATGTAGGTGCCAGCATTTTTGTAAATCCCACTTGATACCTATCTGCATGTTGAGATAGCTGAATAGTGGTGAATTTCTGCACTATCAGATACCCTTATGTCTCAGGCAAGGTCAGATGTGTCTGCTGCTGCAGTCTGTGCTACACCTTGTTGAAGCTGCTGGGCATTACCACTTTATTACAGGGATTATGAGAAGTCATTAAACCCTACCCTGAAAGGCAACAGGTTAAATAGTACTCTCCAACCACCCATCACCAGTTTCTACAAGAAAGGCAAAGGCAGCTCAGGAATTTCAAACTACTTGGAAAGAAATGCTTTGCTGAGTATTGCCCAAAGTGTGCAGGTGTCTCCACGTGTGTGGGTGCACGATGAGAGAGCTGAGAAGTGTGAGACAGCTCAAAGGCAGTGAGGACAGCATTATGGGATGGGGAAGGAGCCAGCAAGAGTCTTTGCAGGTCTTGGCAAAGAGGATACTTGAGCTGAGAGAAGGAAGCTATCTACAGTGGCTGGGACCATCTTTGTGGCATTTAAGAAAATGAGACCTTGCCATTATGAATAAAAGCTTGCAGAACAATAAGAATAAGAAATGCCTGCATCAAACATCAGGTTGTCCCATTATCTGGAGTAATCTACAAAACTTGAATTTCTGGCTTATTGTTTGGATTTAAAGGAACTGCATGCATTTTACAAATTTAGTGACCAGTAAAGGGTCAGTAAATGGTTCAGCCAGTTCCTTTTCTAGCAGCTGCTGTGGCTTCATCAGCAATACAGTTACAGTACACTTCCTTCCCTTTTCTTCTCTGAATAACTTTGGAGATCAGTTGTTGCTATCTCCTTTGAGTTTTGGTGTTCTTTACACAGTTAGTCTGTCCATTTTCCAGACATTTTCTGAACCATTTGCTTGCAAGGTCATTTAGACACTTGGGGTGTTTTCAACATGTTCATTTGAGCAGGGGACATGTAGGCAGTCCCTTTTCTGACAGTCACTCTTTGGTCTGTATCATGCTCTTTATGAAAGCTCCATGGCCATATCCTTTTGGTAATAGAAGAGAAAAGATCTGGGTACACACAACATCTGCACTCTGCTGGGTTCCCATAGTGAGGAAATCCAGGACTGCAGGCAGATATGGAGGAGCAGTACCCTGCAGTAGGTCACCCAGAGGGGGAAGGTGCTTGATACACTACAGAGCACGCCTACCCCTGACTGTATGCACGGACAACCTAGGACACGTATAGTCTAAATGATTGGCAATGAAGATTTGTTTAAGCTGCTGAAAGCCAGGGATTGCTTTGGTACTTTATGACATGCTTTCCTTCAGGTAGGTGCCCTTGATGCCTCCTCTCATCTGGAGTTAACTCACGTCTTTCATGGCATTGCGTCCTACTGCAATACAGTGGCAGCAACTCAGTTGTTCAGTAGGTTCATTTTTGGAGGGCATCTTCCCCTGGCTAACCAGTATTTTGTCTATTTTTCTGGGGAAGGACAATCCTTAAGGCTTTTGTCTGTACTTGGAATTTAGAAGGCTTGAGCTAATGATAGTATTTTAATATTCTGGTACAGAGCTATTCTGGTTTGCCATGCCTGCTTGCTATAATATTTTGGTTTTTAAAGTTTTCTTCTTTTTTTTTTTTTTTGGTAATAAAGTCGATGTCTGACAAAGGGATTTTGAATGAATGAGTCTGTGTTTGACAGGCAAGTTTGATTTACCCATTTGTGCAAGTTCCCATTTACCTTAACTGTTCAAGCAGAACCTTGACATAAAACTTTGATGAGGTTCATGATTTTTGTTGGCATGCAATAGACCTTCAAGATGTTCCAGAGTGAATTGCACTGGCAGCTGTCAAATGCTTCCATAAGCCCATATAAATTTAAGTCTCTAAATACTTTTTGAAATCTGCCTCTAATTGAACTAGGCTCCACAATTTCTGGATTTAAAACCTGCTGTCAGTTTTTTCCAGATTTAAAACCTGTCTTATTTAAGGGCATATGATGACTGCTCTGGTTGGGCCATCTTTTCAAGTTTCATCACATAGCTCACGTCCAGGAAACCCAGGATCATCTATAAATTGGAGATGTGTGGGTCACATAAAACCACAGGCATTTCCTGCTTTAGCCTGTACATACCTTTCCCAGTCCAAATGATTACTACTTATTGATACAGGAAATAGAAGACAAACTCAGAAATACTATTTAATGACATATTACATTGTGGCAGGATTTGCAATACTAACCCCAAACCAGAAAAAAAAAAGAAAAAAAACCCAAACAAAACCCAACCAGACAAAACAAAACAAAAAAAACCCCCTGAAGATAAAAATCTTTATTTTCTGCTTGGCTAGAGCACTGCTGCTGAAACACTCCTGTTGCCATAAACCTTCCTCTCACATCCCGAGCAAACACTGAAAAGCAATTCTTTACCTATTTTCATCAAAACATGGCTCATGTTCAAACATGTGTGCTGACAACGCAATGTGAAATATTATGAAAATACTATCCTGTGCCCACAGAAAGCAGGTAAGTGCTAACACTCCTCCCATCAGAACACAAATTCAGTGTCTGCTTCAGTTTATAATCAGAAGAATTACTTCACTAACGTTGTCTGAACTGAAAGGGTACAGGAACAAGCCTGGTTACTATAGTAGCTCCATATTTGGTTGAGTATTCAGAATGCCCATCTACACATCAGGCTTATGATCTTTGTTCAATACGGTACATGGCATTGAAGATAAAAATTTAAATGGGTGAAAGCATTTTGTTGCAACAATTTTTAAATGAAACATCCTAATTTTTCATCTTGAAAAAGTCTGTACAGGATGGGAAAGTAAGCAAGCCCCAAACTGCTGCTACTGCTCCAGTAAATATGCCATACTGGATTACATACTGCAAAGGGGAGCGAATGCGGCTTAGCGGGAGCAGTTCAGAATATCCTGTACCCTTTGCTTCCCAGAGCCATGTGTTTATGTACCCCGTACATAGAGGAGGGAACTGAATCCTGGTCACCCCAACCCAACCATCCTATCGTCTCTGTTACTGACTTCAAGCATTGACCCTGGGCAGAAATAAGGAGAAGTGAATCTTTTTCTATATTCGCTAAACCAAATAGCAAACTTTGACCAGCCAGAAAGGCCTTTTTGGTGAAACAAACAACTGCTCGAACAGTTAAGCCTGACCTTCCACATGAAAACTTGAATAGCCTTATTTGTACTACTGAATTTTTTATGGGCATCTGTTCTTCTTCTTTCAGAAAAAAAGAAAAGCATGCCAACCCACAAGGAACAGTGCTGCTGACTCTTTGCCATCTACACTGAGGTTGAAAATACCAGGGGTCAGCTACAAGCCACCCCAGGAGGTATTTGCACAGAACAATACCTTTTTTCTTAAGCTAGGTCTGCAGCTGTGAGATGGGAAGGATGCTGCTGCTGGGAATAAAATGAAAAGGCTACCACTTGACTATTGTCCTAAAATGAACTCCAAGTTCACTGAGCAAATAGAAGCAGAAAGACCAAAACATGACACTGCTGAAATTTTGGCTCCCCGATAGCATCAGAGAAGTGTCTGGCACAGCCGTGGTCTGTCCAGCTGCGATGATGTGCCTTGGTGCACAAGGTTTCTTTCATTCAAAATCTGAGATGCCAGAGACATGTTTGGGAGTGAGAAGAGATTATTTTGAATCTCTGTGCTGAATTTGGCACTTACATCACAGCTGAAGTTTAAGTGCCCAAGAGTTAGCTCTTGGATTTCACTCAAGATGCCCCTCTCTCTGAAATGTAACTTTGCACACCTCAGTACTTTAAGGATTCCAGCCCAAAGAGTGCTCCTTGAGATCATCTCTGAGATTCCTCAGCTCTAGGAGCAAACCAGTGAAGTCCTGCACGTGTGCAACAAATCCTGGTGTCTGTGGCTATCGAATGATCAGCACAGTGACTTGAGCTCCATAAGCTTATGCGGCTTTGCTTATGCTATAGTCAGCCAGTGTGGTGAAGGACGGGCTAAGGAGTGGGAGCATGCAACGAGTGACAAAGCTGAATGTCTTTGTGCTGGTTTACGCTGCATCTTCTGAGCAGTTTACCAGAATATTCATCTCTGACAGGACCTCCATCAGTTTAGACCTGGCCTGTTTCTTCTTGCAACAAGTCAATAAAGGTTGATGTTAGAAACAGCGTTGGCCGATGGATCACCCTGGGCAGGTGGCACTAAACCACCACCAGATGCTGCTGGCACTGCCTGTCCCAGGTCATCCCCCTGGGCTGCCTGCAGGTGGGATGCCTGAGCCTGTACCCCTCCTTTCAAAGCTCTGCCAGACGAAGGACATCACCAGCAGGGGTGGCTCAAGGCATATTATGCCTGTTTTCCAACAGAGTGCTCAGTGATGCCAGGAATTCAAGACATTGCCAAGCCGACTGCGACCACGCCTATGGTGAATTGTATTGCTGGGTAAGTGGCATCAGCATCATCCCCAGGGGTATACTGAGAAAAGCTCTCATCTTAATGAACAGAGAGTTGAGAACTGCTGCTGCTGAGTCCTGAGAGAGCCTGGGTTAAGAAGTCACACAGGTAACTCAGTGGTAGTGAAAAGGATAAGAATTGTTTGTGGGTTTAGTGGCTCAATTAGCTATCTTTGTACTTAGATTGAATGCTGATCTGTTTTTCTGAGATTTATATGTCACCTACCCTACAGACCATTCTATAAGCAACACTCTTCAACTCACCACTTTTGATGCATTAAATGCACTTTTTTTTCTAGATCTTGCAGGTTTTTGATTGGGGATTATATTCTTCCACTGGTAAGTATCAAGAAAAACATTTTTATTAAAGTTTCTGCTTATTGCTCCTTTGGTTTCCCTTCTTTCCCCCTCCCCTCTGCCACTCATCTGTATTGATTTATTCACAAACTTCTACTGTTAGCACCTGCAGAGTTTTAGGAATCTAGGAATTTATGTGCTCCCATCCTTTTTCCAATGCTTTTTGCAATCACCTAGAGGGATTACTTTCTGTGTCATTTCTGATAATGTTGACTTTAAAATTTGATCCTCAGAAGCTGCTTTAAAAATTACATCTCTTGCTCATTAACACTGAACCACATTTCTTTTCAGAGCAAGTCTAAAAATAATGAGGATAACTGAAAAGCGTATTATGATTCTAAAACCAGGTGAGTGTAATTTTTTTTACATGAAGGTATTTTAGCTGTGTTTACAAAGACTAATAATTGTTTGAGATGCTACTCAGTTCACCTATCTGTTAAAGGAAGAGCTGCAGTTTCTGTTTCAGAAGGCTCTAAACAAAGTTAATCTCTGTTTAACAAGATTAAAATATTTATTTTTCATGTTTTTTCTGAACATAGGGTGTTATCCTTTTTCATTTAAGTCCATCACTAGACCTTTTAAACTTCTGACTTCAGTGTGGACAAACCCAAAGGCTCAGACTGTATTCCAATGTTCCAGGGTTTCTAACCATGGTGTGCACAACTATCAGAGTATTTTCCCTGTTTCCACTGAAGTAGGTAACACGATGTGGAAGTCCCTTCGTGCATATAGTTCCAGAGGGCTCTGCACTTTCTTAGACAGGCTTTGGAGAACATCCTAACAAACTTTTTCTAGCTGGTGTCCAGAACAGCTAACTGCTGTACCATGTCCTTGAAAACAAAGGAATAGGATCAAGCTGAAGACACAATGCCTGCATTACAGTTTAATAGAATAACAAAGAAATATTAGAATAATGATATTGATAATGATTATTACGATAATAACAACAACAACAATAATAATAATAATAAGGCCAAACACAATTCCTCACAACATCCAGAAAAAAACAATCTAATGCCCAACCTGTTTCAGAGCAGCAATCCCACCTCCCGGCTCGCTCCCCCAGTTCTATAGGAAGCATGTCCTTGGCTTGCTGTAGGCACTACAGCTACCCATCAACAATCAAACCATCAACATGATTCTCATCATAAATCCAAACCCCAGCACTATACTGGCTACCAGGAAGAAAATTAATTCTATGTCAGCTGAAACCAGGACACACAAGTAATTCACAGAATTGTAGGGGCTGGAAGGGACCTCCAGAGATCATCAGGTCCAACCCCCCTGCCAAAGAAGGTTCCCTGGGACAGATCACACAGGGAGGTGTCCAGACGGGTCTTGAATATCTCCAGAGAAGGAGACTCCACCACCCCCCTGGGCAGCCTGTGCCAGGGCTCTGTCACCCTCACTGTGGAAAAGTTCTTCCCCATATTGGTGCAGAACTTCCTGTGCTCCAACTTGAGGCCAAGTATGCTCATTTCTTGTCACAGGCATACAGCAGCATATGTATTTATACCTGAAGTGAATGCAATTGGAAGCAACTTTCTTATTTGTTTGTCCTTGATGTGCTTCAGTTCACCATGTGGAACAATCTTGAAACATATCCTCTGTTTTCCTCTCAGCTGAAGCAAAGCTGGAAGACATTGTGCAGAAGCAAAGCTAATGGGTATTCACTTTGAGGACTAGGCTACATGTCTCTAAAATAAACCACCCAAAAAAGCACAGAATGTGGACAGTGGGTCCTCACCACCAACTGTTTGATCTCCAAATTCCTCCTGTTGTGCCAGACTATGTGCTGATGGGACTGATAAGCCAGTATAAGCAATGTTAAATACTGCTCACAAAATGAGCCCAAGCTAATAGTAATTTTTTTGATGCAATCTTTTTAACCTTGGGAGGGAAAAACTTATTAAGCCCATAAACAACTAGAATCCATGATATTTATAAAGTAGCTAACAGTTTTTCTTGTGACCTTTTTATAAATGCATGCTTTGTGTAATTAAAAATGATCTAGCATGTGATTATTAGAACTATAGGACAGAATTATCATATTGCTGCTTTTATTAATAGGCCATTCATCCAGCTGTTGTTTCTTGAGAAAACCTGCTCACACTGGTTTTTCCTTGGAATAAAATGGCTGTACCCAGTGCTATCTGTTTTACTTGCTCTTCCTGATCCTTACAACCAGAAATCTTCTACAACCCCAGAAAGCTTCCATGCACTAAATAAGTAGAAATCATCCGTTCCTTCACAGGCTTTCACTGAAGCTAGAAGGTTTTAACACTAAATGTAAATATATGATAATGCTGTCGCTTTGATACTTGCCCATATTTGTATCAAAGCAGTTTCTGATGACATATTTCAGAAGTTCACAAATCTTAATAAATAACCTAACCCATAATATGTCAGGTCGTTGGGGGTGGGGGGGGTGCTTAACAGCATCAGGGACATTACATCTCAGGAGCAATCTGCACAAAGTACCCAAGGGTTTTTCATCTCCCATCGCTGCAGTAGGACTGCATGTCGGTGGTGCTGTTCGCACTACCAGGAGTTTGCTTTGGCAGGTCTATTTACAGGAGCCCTGTATTAGCAAGAACTGCTACTACAGCAATCCCCATGGAAAAAAAGCATTTGATTCAGGAGACAGGGCTTTTGCAGGTCGCTCTGATTCAACCATGCTTTCTTCTTCAGCAGCTTTACCACAGTGCTTCTCCATCTGGTCTCCTCAGGAACAGAACTTTACCTTTGCTTATGTAAATAAAGAGCATTCATCGATGAGATTTAAATATACCATTTAATATGGAAGCTCTTGATCTTAGCAGGCATTATCTGAGGTGCTATAATGCTCATTTTGTATGTGAGTCCTGCATGGGTAACACTTCCATCCAAACACTTGCTAGTTTTGCAAAACCTTTACCAAATTAAACACTTGAATTCTTACCAGCCCTTCTCTAACTGTTGTACCTGCCATCTGGCTTCATAGCGTGCCCCAGCAAACTGTTTTATGCCTTACATTTGATTATTTAAGGAATGAAATAGCTTTTGAACAATTCTTGCAGAGTTTGACCTTTCTGGATGAAATTATCTTTGCATTTAGAGAAAAAAAATACTGACAGTATTTAAACCTCACACAGTCTTTTTCTTCTCTAGTATCTTCAAAATGACTAAGTCTTCCATGTTATGTTTTTAAAAGCCTATCAGAACATCATTCCAAAGCTCTGTTTCCCTAAAATATCAGGGTTTTTTATTCTGGGATCAACTTTATGAAACAAAAAACCAAACGAATTTGCTATCTTTCCAAGCGTTAATAATCTCACAGAAATTATTTTGCAAGATGTCACACTTAGGACATAGGTAAGACTAGTCTGCTAGAATTTGTTGGAGAGAAAAATCCATTTAAATTTCTGAAAAGATTACTATTTGAGCCTTTTATCCACTTGCTGGGACAAAAACATGGACTGTTTATTCTTACTTGCTCTCAGACCATTGTATACCAGACCTTGAAAAGCACTAGATCTGATTTTCAAAAGCCTCCCATTCTTTAACTCAGATCAGTTAATAAGCTTTAGGGAAATTACCTGATTGAATTCATCTACAAATTGCCTTAGTCAGGCTTTGAATGGCACTGAACTCAAACTCTATGATTTCAAATATTTAAACCTGCCTGTCAAACAGTATAGTGGATTTTACTCATAGTTTTGCATTACAAGAAATTAGAAATACAGAAGTATTTGACTTGAGCTACAATAGGCAGGACGCACACCTCAGCTGGCATTTATGGAAAATCTCCCTTGCCTGAAGGTTTTCAGCTTCAGTTGGAATGCATTTGCCACATGTAGAGATGACCACCTAAGCGGTAATCCACCTGACAATTCAGAGTCCAAAAGAAACCACTTCACATTTTTACAGGACAATTTGAAGTACCTCAATCACCTGTCACATCTTGGTATATCCCACATTAAACAGGTAACAATCCCCACTTGCATGCTAACTATGCTAGTTGTGAAAAGTAACAAAGCAAAAGCCTTTGACTTAACATCCTTCAGTGCATTTACTGGTGTGAAGCCGAAACACATTGTGTAGGACACCCAAGAGGCAGCAGTGACTGACTAGAAAGCACCGAGCTTCACCAATCTTTGATCTGACCTGGAGGAAATGGGAGGTGATTGTCCCTCTCTACTCTGCCCTCCTGAGGCCCCATCTGGAGTACTGTGTCCAGATCTGGGGCCCCCAATACAAGAAAGATGTGGAACTGTTGGAGAGGGTTCAGAGGAGGGCCACAAGGATGATTAGAGGGCTGGAGCACCTGCCCTACAAAGAGAGGCTGAGGGAGCTGGGCTTGTTCAGCCTGGAGAAGAGAAGGCTGCGGGGGGACCTCATTGCAGCCTTCCAGTACCTGAAGGGAACTTATAAGTAGGAGGGGATTCAACTTTTTAAAAGGGTAGACAATGGCAGGACAAGGGGGAATGGATTAAAACTAAAGGAAGGAAGGTTTAGATGAGATATTAGGGGGAAGTTCTTCACAGAGAGAGGGGTGAGGTGCTGGAACAGGCTGCCCAGAGANTCCAACCCATGCCATTCTATGATTCTATGATTCTATGATTCTATGATTCTATGATTCTATGATTCTATGACTCTATGATTCTATGATTCTATGATTCTATGAAATGGGGAGCAGTGGGGCCTGCTGTGCCCTGAGGGAAGGTTCTGGGAGCAGGGCGCAGCTGGCCAACAGGTGGGTACAGCATGTCCAGGTGGCAGAAAGGCAACACTTGCTCCCATTTTTGGGACAACACAGACAGGTGCTATTTATGAGATATAAAGGGAAAGGCAACGCCTTAAGGTTCAAAGAAGTTTCTGCTTTTAAGAGTGTTTACTGCTTATGTGTAGGACATCTGTTTGCTCATTCTGAGAGACCCAGCAGTACTCTTTAAGCCCTTCTACTCTTTGCTTTAATTGTCTGTGCAAGGTAGATAATAAGAATTGCTTTATCATTTTGTACTTGTAAAGTGCTTTGAGATAATAAGATGAAAGACACAAAGAGCCTTATCCTGACAAGGAGAGATCTGTTGGGATCTCCCAGAACAGTGCACAGTCAATTTTCAACCTACTAAAATTACTGATGAGGTATTGCTATTGACTGTTTCTGGTGATTCTGCCCTTCTCACATTGACAGCAAGCAATAATTAAGGCCATTTCCCCAGGTTTGCACTCCCTACAGGCCTTGGAATTCAGCCATATCAGCTATGGCTTTGCCTGGCTCTTCTCTACATGAAACCATCATTGAAGTTGGCTACTCAGATAACCAGGTGCAATAAAGTTAATTAATTCCAGCCCAGCTGAGAGGAACCCTCAAATGTGATGGGGCATATTAGTTGCAGAAGACAATGATCTGTCATCTTCAACAGGTCTTGGAGAACAGGAGAGGTGCCTGAAGACTGGAGGATAGCCAATGTCACTCTGGTCTTCAAAAAGGGCAAGAAGGAGGATCCGAGTAACTACAGGCCAGTCAGCCTCACTTCTGTCCCTAGAAAGGTGATGGAACAGCTTGTTCTGGATGCCATCTCCAAGCAATTGGAAGAGAAGAAGGTCATGAGGAGTAGTCAGCATGGATTCACCAAGGGGAGATCGTGTTTGACCAATCTCATAGTCTTCTATGACATCATCACCAGCTGGGTAGATGGAGGGAGACCAGTAGATGTCATCTACCTTGAATTCAGCAAGGCTTTTGACACTGTCTCCCACGACATCCTGATAGAAAAGCTGAGAGAGCATGGGATAGATGAGTGGACAGTGAGGTGGGTTGAGAACTGGCTGTCGGACCGAGCTCAGAGGGTGGTGGTCAGTGGAGGAGAATCTGACTGGAGGCCTGTGACTAGTGGTGTTCCCCAGGGCTTGGTGTTGGGTCCAGTCTTGTTTAACATCTTCATCGATGACCTTGATGAGGGAATAGCATCCACCCNAGGAGCTCTGCAGAGGAGGACCTGGGGGTCCTGGTAGATGACAGGTTGGCCATGAGCCAGCAGTGTGTCCTGGTGGCTAAGAGAGCCAATGGGATCCTGGGATGCATCAGAAGGAGCATGGCCAGCAGATCAAAGGAGGTGATCCTCCCCCTCTACTCTGCCCTGGTCAGGCCCCACCTGGAGTATTGTGTCCAGTTCTGGGCTCCCTGGTATAAAAAAGACAGGGACCTCCTGGAGAGAGTCCAGAGAAGAGCTATAAATATGATTAAAGGCCTAAAGCATCTTCCCTACGAGGAAAGGCTGAAGGAACTAGGCCTGTTCAGCCTTGAGAAAAGAAGACTAAGAGGCGTTAATGTTTATACATATCTTAAGTGTGGGACACAGGGGGAATTGGGCAGCCCCTTTTCAGTGGTCTGTGGGGACAGGACAAGGGGCAATGGCCTCAAGTTGGAACACAGGAAGTTCCGCACCAACATGCGGAAGAATTTTTCACAGTGAGGGTGACAGAGCCCTGGTACAGGCTGCCCAGGGGGGTGTGGAGTCTCCATCTCTGGAGTTGTTCAAGACCCATCTGGATGCCTCCCTATGCGACCTGTCCTAGGGAACCTGCTTTGGCAGGGCAGTTGGCCTCACCACCCTCACAGTGAAAATTTTCTTCTGTATATCTAGTCTAAATCTACCCTCCTCCAGTTCATAGTCATTATCCCTCATCCTTTCATTACATGCCCTTGTAAACAATCCCCGTCCAGCTTTCCCACAGACCCCTTCAGGTACTGACAGGCTGCTATAAGGTTTCCCCAGAGCCTTCTCCAGGCTGTACAACCCCAACTCTCTTAGCCTGTCCTTGTAGAGAAGATGCTCCAGCCCTCTAATCATCTTTGTGGCCATCCTCTGGAGTCACTCCAACAGATCCATGTCCTTCTTATGTTGAGTGGTCCAGAGCTCCAGGTGAGGCCTCACTAGAGCAGAGTAGAGGGACAGAATCACCTCGCATGAATCATTCATTCCTGAAATCCCACTGAAGCTGTGACCCTCCCAGCTCAGTGGGTAACATGCCACAATCCCAGCAATGTTGGGAACATCCCATTCTTTTCATTAAAAAAAGCAAAATGAAAAATATTGTACATCAGCAGAAATCATCCAGCTCCCAAAAGGTGAGATCCCTCTCTCTTGTTCACCCTTGCTGAGTCTGTTATTGCTCAGGTAAGTAGACAGAAAACCCATGGATTTCCCTGACGGCTCAGAGCTAAGCAGTCAGCTTCTCGAGTGAGCTGCATCTTCACTGATGGACTCACTACTGATACAGCCATTTTCAGAGTGAATGGTATGAAGGTAACTTCATAGCATCAAACATAATCATAAGCAATATAATTTCCCAAATTCCACCAAAATTGAGATGGGAACAAGTCACAGCCATTTAAGCATCTGGGCACTTTCTTCTTCTAAATAGCCTGTCCAAGGGAAGGAAAAGAAAAGGAGCTGTCAAAGCTGGTTGAGGCTGGCAGGAATAACTTATGCACTGTAATTATGTGTAAAGCCTGTGAATAAAATAAAATTTATTTATACTTTTATTTATTATATTTATGTCATGGTTTAGTCTGGCAGGTAGCTTAACATCACGGAGCCACTCTCACTCTTCCCCCTGCAAGTAGGATGGGGGAGAGAATCAGAGAAAAGGTAACATTCATGGGTTGAGATAAAAATAGTTTAATAGGACAGCAAAGGAAGAGGTAATAAAAACAACAGTAATAACAACAATAATAATAGGAATAATAACAATAATAATTGCAACCAGAACAGCAGCAAAGGATGAGATAACAACAGATAACAACTCTACGACTTGATACACAGTGCAATTGCTCACCTCACAGCTGACCAACGCCCAGCTCATTCCCAAGCAGCAATCACAACCCCCTGCTCAACTTCTCACAGTTTATATACTGCACATGACATCATACAGTATGGAATGTCCATTTGGCCAATTTGGGTCAGCCATCCTGGCTGTGTCCACTCCCAGCTTCTTGTGCAACTCCAGCTGAAGGCTTGAGCTTCCTCACTGGCAGGGCCTGGGAAACTAAAATGTCCTTGGCTTAGTTGTAAACACAGCTTGGCAACAACTAAACCCATCAGTGTGTTATCAGCATTCTTCTCATACTAAAGCCAGACCACAGCACTATACAAGCTATGAGGAAGCAAATGAACTCTGCCCCAGCTGGAACCAGGACATTTAGTACAGGCATTTCAAAGCATGCTTATCTCACTTGCAAGTTCTTCTTCACTGGAAAATTGTTGGCATTGCCCTGGAGAATAATATTTTAAATAAACAGTGAAGCTTTTAGAGTTGCCCATTTTATACTCTAATTCTGGAGCTGTTAGAGCAATAGACATAAATGTTTGTGTATATAGGGAAAATTTGGGGATGGAGTTCACTGGACCTTATCTAATATGTACATAAATACTTAAGGCACTAAGCAGGGAAGCATGGAGTTGCGTGAGGCCCATGCTGAAATGATGTCCTTTCCTTCGTGCTTTACTTCCTGAATAGGTCACCATCTTTGTGATCCTTCCTGTGCTGCTATGGCCCACTTGGCTATATTTTGTCATTGGATATAATATTCCCACACCAGGTAAGTATAGAAATGACTCTATTAAGATCAGTGTGACTTACAGTTACTCCAGGACAGACGCTAGAAAGCCACAGATCACTTGCGTCTACAGGCTGGCTGCTCTGGGTCAGCTGATCACTAAATGACAGCTTGCAGGTTTACCATCATGCTGCACGAATCTTTTGCTAAGTTTTACCAGAATCACATTTTTTTATGGCAGAGAAGGATGAGTATTTTCATTTCTCAAGCACATGCAATGCTGCCAAGAATGTGAGAAATCAGAGGCTGAGCCTGCTCTTCCTTGACACTGGTTTCCATTCACACATAGCTTTGTGTACGTGTCGTTGGAATCAATTTCACAGCTCCTGACTGGAAAATCATTACAATTCTGGCAAAACTATTTTATAAAAATGTATGCTTTTTAGTATCACACAATCTGGGATTGCCTTACAAAATCTCCCAGGTAACCCTGTATGCTTTTTAGTATCACACAATCTGGGATTGCCTTACAAAGTCTCCCAGGTAACCCTGTCATGGTGAAAAAGCATAACAACTTTCCAACATTTCTTAGAAGTGTATTTATTTAGACAACACTGTATTTTAATCACATATTGAGTGCTGCTATTTCAGCATAGTGATCTTGCTTTATGAAGACTTTCCTTCTTTGTTTCAGACTATTCTAAAATTCAAATGCCTTTATAAAATATTTTTATGTGGTTTATTGTTCCTGATATTTTTTAATCCAGTTTTATTACATTCTGGTTGCAGAGCACAGTCTTCTCAGTGGTCAGCCCACTGGAACAGCTATCATATGACCCCTTAATCACAGTTTTAATGTCTGCCTTTTGATGATAGTCCTTTCATCTCTTTCAGGTCACACTGTTCCCCTTTTTTCTTCTTCTTTGTATGCTTCTCTATCTGAATCTTGCCTGCAACATTTTAATAGCTACTTTCTAACCGCATGTATGTATTATTTTGCATAATAGTGTTCTTAAACATTTCCTTTTTTTTCCTTTATCTTTCCTCAAAAAATGTTATTGTGCTTCAAAATACTATTGTTGTTTGGAGAGCAGTACTTCTCTTTTTCCATGATACTTAATCTTCCATCCAGAAAAAAAGAAATGAAACAAAACCAACCAGGGAAATAAAGATGCCTGATTGCTGGCGCTACAAGCCTGATCTGGCACATTCAATGAGAGCTCTTTTCCTGTCTTCAACTGGCTTGGGAACTTTGTAATAGCAATATAAACACATTCCCATGTGCAAACATGTAAAAGTAACAAAAGTCGTTCAGCCTTTCAGAGGTGAAAGATGCCTAGCATTTTCATCTTCCATTAGCAACAAATCCTGGTTCTGTTAAGTAGTCTCTATTCTATATGCTGTTGGTATTTATTTAGAGGGGCATCTCAATGATCCTTATGGGTCCCTTCCAACTCAGTATATTCTATTCTACAGGAGCAATGAAAACCCATATGAACTCTGCAACTCTTCTGAAAAGACCCTCTACGAAGCTAGCAATTGCTAGCTTCTCTGTTCTAAATACTTCACAGGGAATAGAAAAACAGGTATACAAACACCTTGGGAAAATCTCAGTCCATGAATATGTGTATTCATGGTATGACNACTGGCAGGGCCTGGGAAACTAAAATGTCCTTGGCTTAGTTGTAAACACAGCTTGGCAACAACTAAACCCATCAGTGTGTTATCAGCATCCTTCTCATACTAAAGCCAGACCACAGCACTATACAAGCTATGAGGAAGCAAATGAACTCTGCCCCAGCTGGAACCAGGACATTTAGTACAGGCATTTCAAAGCATGCTTATCTCACTTGCAAGTTCTTCTTCACTGGAAAATTGTTGGCATTGCCCTGGAGAATAATATTTTAAATAAACAGTGAAGCTTTTAGAGTTGCCCATTTTATACTCTAATTCTGGAGCTGTTAGAGCAATAGACATAAATGTTTGTGTATATAGGGAAAATTTGGGGATGGAGTTCACTGGACCTTATCTAATATGTACATAAATACTTAAGGCACTAAGCAGGGAAGCATGGAGTTGCGTGAGGCCCATGCTGAAATGATGTCCTTTCCTTCGTGCTTTACTTCCTGAATAGGTCACCATCTTTGTGATCCTTCCTGTGCTGCTATGGCCCACTTGGCTATATTTTGTCATTGGATATAATATTCCCACACCAGGTAAGTATAGAAATGACTCTATTAAGATCAGTGTGACTTACAGTTACTCCAGGACAGACGCTAGAAAGCCACAGATCACTTGCGTCTACAGGCTGGCTGCTCTGGGTCAGCTGATCACTAAATGACAGCTTGCAGGTTTACCATCATGCTGCACGAATCTTTTGCTAAGTTTTACCAGAATCACATTTTTTTATGGCAGAGAAGGATGAGTATTTTCATTTCTCAAGCACATGCAATGCTGCCAAGAATGTGAGAAATCAGAGGCTGAGCCTGCTCTTCCTTGACACTGGTTTCCATTCACACATAGCTTTGTGTACGTGTCGTTGGAATCAATTTCACAGCTCCTGACTGGAAAATCATTACAATTCTGGCAAAACTATTTTATAAAAATGTATGCTTTTTAGTATCACACAATCTGGGATTGCCTTACAAAATCTCCCAGGTAACCCTGTATGCTTTTTAGTATCACACAATCTGGGATTGCCTTACAAAGTCTCCCAGGTAACCCTGTCATGGTGAAAAAGCATAACAACTTTCCAACATTTCTTAGAAGTGTATTTATTTAGACAACACTGTATTTTAATCACATATTGAGTGCTGCTATTTCAGCATAGTGATCTTGCTTTATGAAGACTTTCCTTCTTTGTTTCAGACTATTCTAAAATTCAAATGCCTTTATAAAATATTTTTATGTGGTTTATTGTTCCTGATATTTTTTAATCCAGTTTTATTACATTCTGGTTGCAGAGCACAGTCTTCTCAGTGGTCAGCCCACTGGAACAGCTATCATATGACCCCTTAATCACAGTTTTAATGTCTGCCTTTTGATGATAGTCCTTTCATCTCTTTCAGGTCACACTGTTCCCCTTTTTTCTTCTTCTTTGTATGCTTCTCTATCTGAATCTTGCCTGCAACATTTTAATAGCTACTTTCTAACCGCATGTATGTATTATTTTGCATAATAGTGTTCTTAAACATTTCCTTTTTTTTCCTTTATCTTTCCTCAAAAAATGTTATTGTGCTTCAAAATACTATTGTTGTTTGGAGAGCAGTACTTCTCTTTTTCCATGATACTTAATCTTCCATCCAGAAAAAAAGAAATGAAACAAAACCAACCAGGGAAATAAAGATGCCTGATTGCTGGCGCTACAAGCCTGATCTGGCACATTCAATGAGAGCTCTTTTCCTGTCTTCAACTGGCTTGGGAACTTTGTAATAGCAATATAAACACATTCCCATGTGCAAACATGTAAAAGTAACAAAAGTCGTTCAGCCTTTCAGAGGTGAAAGATGCCTAGCATTTTCATCTTCCATTAGCAACAAATCCTGGTTCTGTTAAGTAGTCTCTATTCTATATGCTGTTGGTATTTATTTAGAGGGGCATCTCAATGATCCTTATGGGTCCCTTCCAACTCAGTATATTCTATTCTACAGGAGCAATGAAAACCCATATGAACTCTGCAACTCTTCTGAAAAGACCCTCTACGAAGCTAGCAATTGCTAGCTTCTCTGTTCTAAATACTTCACAGGGAATAGAAAAACAGGTATACAAACACCTTGGGAAAATCTCAGTCCATGAATATGTGTATTCATGGTATGACTTTTTAAAAGCTAGTGCTAAGTACCTGTTAACAGCAAAGTCAAATTATCTTTTTTTAAAGAAAACTTGAATACCTCAGTCACAAGTCTGTTACATATTGTACTTTGACATTTCTAAAATTCTGGCTGAGCCCAAGTATCCAAAATGCCACCACTTAACATTGTAAAGAACAATTCCTCTGTCATTCTTGGCTGTATGCATCTCCTGAAAGGAGAACATGGAGATGTAACCGAGCTGAAGCTCTCAGACAACTGCAAGAAGGTTTTACAAGATTCTTTTCGGGGCCTGAACAAGTTGTTGAAAATAAATTCAGACAGGAACCACTAGACAAAGGCAACTGAAACGCCTCTTGATTTATGCAAGAACATGGTGGAAAGTGACAATCGATCTTCTGCTTACTTAGCAAATCCCAGGGAACTGCTAGCTGATGAAAACCACTTATGTAAAACACCAGCTGGATTTTCATTTCCTTCAACTACTCTGAGCAATAATCGCACATTTTCCATCAGCAACAATTCTTTCAGTGTTTGCACCAGGCAGATCTGCTGGGAGAAGAATCAGCTTTGCCATAATCCCTGGGAAAAAAAAAAGGACCCCCCCAGGATCCCCACAAAAAACCCCAAAACAAAAAACCCAACCAAAACCCCAAAGGTCCCCCCAAACAAACAAATCATCCCCAAATCCCAACCCTTTCCTCAGAGCATTGCTTCTTCCACACCTCCTGATCATACTTCTCCAAGAAAAGTCTCCTTGGAGGCTGAAGCAAACACAATCCCCCCTGAGGATCTGTTCCTGGGGTGATAGCCGGCCACCCTGGGTAGTGTGGGGTCTAGTGGGCTGCTGCCCAAAGTTCCACCAGACACCACCGCCCAAAAGCCACCCACTGTTCACTTGTACCTGGGAAAGGGGTGGCATCAAAACCTCCCTCCTATTACACTTCCCAGCTGGCTTTATGGCTAAAACCCTCTCCTCTTGAATTTGACTGCTCAACAAAAGATAGAGCCTGCAGTGAGTTTTCTGCTCTGTGTCATTTTTAGCTTCTTGACTCACCTTTCCATCACAGAAAAGAGTGCAATCCCAGGTCTATAAACACATCTAAGTAATGCCATAACCTGCTTCCCTTCAGTAACTGTATTTAAGTGGTTTGATGTTCAAGGACTTCATAATGAACAGCTACAGCCCTTCAGAAATCTGAAAGAATCTTCCTACCTGCAGTTCCAGCTTCCTTTTTATCAAGCAAGTTGATCTCAGCTTTTCACTAAGCTAACTACAATTTCTTTGTCTGGCAGCAGAGTATCACCTTTATCACAGGGTAGCAACAACAGTACTATTAGGAGGAGATCCATCAAAACCAGATGCAGACCTGGAGTAAATACTATGCCCCTGTCAGAAGATAAGCCCAGTAATGATGTATCTTTGCTGAAAACTCAGTGCAACAATTTTGATAAATCCTTCAAAGTTCAAACAGTGCTTTTCTTTGCTGACAAACAGAAATGTGAAGGTGTTCAGAGAATATTGTGCTTGGATTTGTCTTTTATCTTGTCTTTGAATTTTATCTTCCAATCTATTTTGAAATATTTATATTTCTCTGGTCATAAACTGGACTTAGTCTCTCATTATGCTTTTCATGAACCACCTACATTAGAGGTGTTGGATCTTGGTGAAAATAAGCAGTACTTTAATGTGGTAGGGTTATACATATGTGGACCTTGAAAGCAACAAAACAGGATTTGGGTCTACCTCAAGTGCATGCACACAAATAAAGAAATGCCAAGAGGATGGAATGATGGTGGAAGCTCTCACACTTTTTGGAAATCACATACGTATGTTACCCTGAAGTGCTATACACTAATGCCCCCTGCATGGGGGAGGGGGTGTGGATGGGGTAGGGGGAAGAGGAATTAGAGTTGTGTGTGTAGTTGTAGGGCTACAATGTCATCGGGATCACAGAGAGGTAGGGGCATATCTCATTCAACTGGAATGCTGTGATCTTGAATACAAACTTGCCACTCCTCTGGACCTCCTACTTAGAAAACAGGAAGAATTGATCAAGGATGTGAAGATCAGGGGGAACCTTGACTGCAGTGACCCTGAGATGGTGAAGATCAGGATCCTGGGTAGAGGGAACAAAGCAAAATGCAAGACTACAAGCCCTGTCTGCAGAATAAAGTAACTGAGGGTGAAAGAGGTTGCCCAGAGAGGTTGTGGAGTCTCCATCTCTGCAGACATTCAAAACCCATCTGGACACAGTCCTGAGCAACCTGCCTTAGCTGATCCTGTTCCAAGCAAAGGGGGTTGGACTAGATGATGCCAGTGGTTCCTTCCAAGCCCAGCTACTCATCAAGTTATTTGCTATTTTACACTCACATAGGCTATTTTAATCAACAACTCTCTAGAAAAGCTAGTGTTTGATGAAAACCATCTAAGCTATTTATGTAAAGATGGACATAAAAGTTATGTAGATCGATTTAAAACCCTTTGTAGAATGGTGTATCCTGATGGTCCACAGCATTTATCCAAACTATCTGCAATTACGAACTACAGTGCTTTTTGAATGGAGATCACACTCAAATACCTTCAAATAAAGCATCTAAGATGAAAAGCAAAATTTTGGGGATAAAAAAAGTTTTATAATGATACTAATAATAATTTATATTATTAAAATAGATACTTAATAATCTTGGCAACAGAAAGTACCTTCCATTCAGGTACTTTTGCTTCAACATAGCAAGTTAGCCCAGTTTGCTGACGGATGTTTTTGTGAAGCCAGCAGTGGAACTTACCTGTTTTTACAGCCACCTTCATCACATAAAGCAAGCAACTTTCCTGTCTAACAAGTTAAATTATTTAGTGCAACTGGGCTTCAAAGGGAATCCTTCTGAATGTGCCTGTGTAATTCTTGCTATCTCAAAATGACTGTATGAAAATGTTAATGTAAGCATCCCATGACAGGCAACTGATCCCATCTATGCAAAACCAGAACAGGTTAGAGAATACTGAAAGCAGACCTAGATGCCTGGATGAGGTTTCAGCAATACGTGGCTTTTTCTTCTTATTCTGATGGCTGTAATAGCCCTGCCTGACAAAGCCCCTGGCTCTGCATCCGTGTCCACACAAAACACTCCCTACAACACACAGATTGCATAGGACACCCAAGAGGCAGCGGTGGCCAACAGGCAAAGCACCAAGCTTCCTCTGCCGCAGAGGAAAGGAGTTCCAGCCATGCCTGGAGGAAGGGGTTTGTCAGGAGGGCAAGGCTGATGTCCTTTTCTGGAAGTGTGAAAGTACCAGTAACTTCATTGGAAAGTAACATTTGTATTGAAACTACTGCAGAAGTTTGGAAGAGTCAGAAACTATAAAGATTTGGCCTGATTTTAAGAGAAGTGTGATAATATTGTATAAATAGACAATCATATCCTCAAATGTTACAATATAATGGTGATTTGGGGAAAAGTTTTCCCAACACTCCTTAGCTAAAAGTAAATATTCTGGATTTACACGCTCTGAATAGCTGTGATCTCACTTGCCAGTATGTGCTGGTTTTGGCTGGGACGGAGTTAATTTCCTTCATAGCAGTTAGTACAGGTCTCTGGTTTGGGTTTGTGCTGCAAACAGTGCTGGTAACAGAGGGGTGTTTTCGTCACTGCTGAGCAGGGCTCACACAGAGCCAAGGCCCTTGCTGCCTCTCACCCCACCAACGAGGAGGCTGGAGGTACACAAGGAATTGGGAAGGGACACAGTGGAATTGCTTTTTGTCTTCAACTATATTTATTAAATTAATTTATTCTCCCTCTTTCATTATTAATTTAGAAATATTTTTTACAGCTCAAATAGTCCCCAGTCCACCAAAGTACTCAACCATCTGCTTGTCTCTCAGTACATTTTCCTGTCTAATGGAAACTGGATTTATATTTTTTATTTAATTCTCTGAAGGCACAAAATCAGTGGCCGAAGTCCAGACTTTTCATGGCTCATATCACTAGCTAAGTGGCATTTATTTAACATGGTTGAAATAGAGCTATTTAATATTAGACAAGAAACACAGAGGAAGCACACAGGGAGACACTTAGGGGCTTCATCAACAGACATGTGTTTGCTCCTTAGAATATTAATTGTGGAAAAGGAATGCAGCATTTCTCTCATAAGGGCGACACTTCTGTCTTCCCCAAAGAAGGTATTAATATTCCTAAAAATAATCTTTCTTTTTCTCCTTTCTTGAAGATAACCTTATGGACTTCAAAGATGAATTTAAGAAAAGAAAAAAATACTTTCTGTATAAAATCATCTTCTTTGTGCCTGTCTTCTTTGAACTCAGTGGAAAATTTGCCTGCAATTGAAAGTTTATTAGCTGGGGCACAGTTATGGGTATGTGCTTCTGGAGACTATTTGAATTTAATAATAATACATATAACATAGGCTGACGCTAAACTATTACAAGTCCAGGGGTCCTTTAGTTTTCTTCTAATTAGAGTAATTAGCTCATTAATCTCTTTTTCACAAGCAGAAAATGTTCCCATGTGGCATTGTAAATGCTTACATTGGCTGTGTCAGCTCCTCTGCAGCCAGAGAGAGCCTAGCTTTTCCAAAAGGGCCAGACCCTAATGTTGGAGCTCAATCCCCATTGACTATAAGGGGCGCCTGAGAATTTGGGCAGCTACCCTTGATCCTACACACAATGAGTGTGACTTTTCCTGCTGTCACTTTGCCACCTGCTTCAGATCCTTACATTATATAAGATGTCCTTCTACTTCCAGTATCTGTGGCTCATTACAAACAATTCCTAAGGATTTTTCAACACTTCCTGCTTCCCAAAGGCTCTCTGGAAAACTTGAACCAGATTTCACACAGAAAACAAAATTAAAATTTGAAAAGAAACAATGATACTTTTGAAAGACATAAGGGAGTGATGAAAGAAGGCACTAAACCCACATTAAAGCCATGCAATTGGGACTTAAAGTTATCCAACACTTGAAAATTTGTTAAAGGAGTTAATAAAGTGGTTTTCATATTGTTTTGCTCTTTTTAGTTTGAGCAGTGCAGGAAAACTTTTTTGCCTTGGAAAAAAACCTGAAGCATTAAGCAATTATTCCCAAAGAAAAATGTAAAATATGACCAGTCCTGAAATTTTTTATATATAGAAACATCTGGGGAAAATTATGTAGAAATTTTAAAGAAATGGTTTATCACTTAACTGCTTAATTTTAAGTCCAGCGTTTATAAAACTTTTAGCAACAAAATTGTTCAATGATTTTAAAATAAAATTTCAGTTTGATGCCAGAATGTGAAATAATTTAGTTTTGAAAATTTCAAATTTGCCATGCAGACAATATCAAGGCTTTCTTCTCAACATTGTCAGTAAAAGGATTTGCCAAAAGTACAGCATTTTTTATATTTATTTTGACCATCCATTTCAATTTAACAAAAACCTGTTTCGAGGAAGAAACTAAATCTTCCAGATTCAGGGAGTTTCCACAGATATTTTCATATTTTATTTTAATCTCCTTGCCATTAAGGAAGTAGTAAAAAAACAGACTGAGTATCATTATTGATATGCTCTTTCTATCTTTAACTCTGGTTATGCTTAACGAAAGCTTGAGAAGGCAGAAACTTCCTGAGCAATGTTTGCCGCAAGGTGTCACTATGGGTAGCTGGTAGAATACTTCCCAGTGGTGATCGTTGCATCTGCAATCTGCAAAGAGATTCTGTTTTCTTTTTCATTCAGTGTTGAAGATTACAGGAAAATGAGTTGAAAGTAACGTGATTGTTTAACTATTGGCCAGAATGGACCACTGGATTGGGGATCCTTGGGCAGAATTTGCTCTGTGATGTCATGGGTTACAGCAGTCTGTGCATCAGTAATATGTTTCCCTCAAAGTAGTTCATTCCCTTTTCAGTAGAGATGTCCTTCTGGTAGACTTTTCAGAGCAAGACATTTCCACAGACTTCTGTCACAAAATCCACACTCCTGTGACTGGCAGCAAGCTCTTTTTTGTGACTTTTTTTCATTTCTTATTTTTAATTATGGTTATAGGGCAGTTAAATAATGCATGCTACTTAATGTGCCCCTCTGATGCTAAAAAATGTAAAATCTATTTCTACAAGCATCACTGATAGCAACCAGGTAATGAAACAGGTAACGGAAAGATCTATGCATAGAAAGCCATTTTCTGGACTCACCAGTACCATCATGTTAGCCTTAAAAAAACAACTCTGCTGCCTGTTCTTGAGTACCATCTACTGGTACAGTGCTGTAACATGCAGCTTTCTAATAAACATTTCTATTAAAAAGACAAGCAGACTTTCGGTGTTGCTTTTAAACAGTCTTTTTATTAACAGCTTGGGAAAAGAATTTTGAAACACACAGAAGGAGTTTTCACGTGCAAAACTGTGTTCATGATTTCTGGTCCTTAATTGTAGAATCATAGAACTGTTTGTGTTGGAAGGGATCTCAGAGATCATCTAGTCCCAACCCCCTGTCATGAACAGGGACACCCTCCACTAGCCCAGGCTGCCCAAAGCCCCATCCAGCCTGGCCTTGGACACTGCCCTGGAGGGGGCAACCACAGCTGCTCTGGGCAGCCTGTGCCAGGGTCTCGCTGCCCTCGTAGTGAAGAATGTCTTCCTAATATCTAATCTAAATCTGCCCTCCTTCAGTTTATTGATAATGTATTTTTATTTCCAGGTAAATCTCCTGTTCCTATCTTGTATTTATTGTCATATCATGCTTTTAAAGATAGTGAGTTTTACAAGGACATCATTCTTGATGCAGTCAAAAAATATTCTTCACATATAAGAAAAGAAAGCAAGCTACCAATTCAGCAAATATCACTACTTCTGACTTGTCTTCTTTGAGTTTTACTTGCCAAAGAAGTGGAGCTTTGCCCTATTTGCAAGACTGTTTTGACTATTTATCTGCTTTGTGAATTCCATGTCACTCCCTCAGCTGTGCAGGAGAAGAAAAGGATTTCATATTGAAAGTCAGCAAAAACCAGAAATACTCCACAACAACATAGACTGTCAGGTTTTCAGATTTCAAAACACACCCTTTATCATCAGCAGCAAAAGCTAAATATCAGTAACTTACAAAAATACTTTCCCTCATATATCAGCAATGGATCAAATAACTTTTTTTTTACTTGCATTTTAATGTTGCAAACTCCCATCAGAACAAATAAAGTTAGCTAAGGAAAAATTCCTTCTAGAAATGTCATAAAAGCTGACTAATTTCATCACAGGATGGACCTAGAAATAGGTAGTCAGAAATATCACAAAGAAACAAACTTAGAAGGTAGAGGTTAAGCCTTGAAGGCTTTGAAAATGCCAAAATTAGTAATGGCTTTACAGTTCCAGTTTTGCTCATTGGGCCAGGTGACATCACTGGTAAGGCACAAGGTGTCAATTCTCCTCCACACCTCTCGGGTTCAACCATCCCATTTCACCAAACACCATCCCACGTCCCAGGCGCAGGTTCCTTTCCCATCTTCATCCCTATCCTTGCCCAAAAGGCGTAACTCACCCTCTTGGTGGGCAGAATACACCCTGCAGCTCTGGCCTTCTTTCATAAAAAGACAAGGCCTAGTGGAACCACATCAGTATTGCAATCTAATCTAGGCATGAAAGCTAGGAGACAGTGGAAAGCTATCAGCAAAATAACAGAGCAAAATGCTTTCTGGAGGTGATTTACCCTGCATTATCAACAGCTTGTCATGCCATGTTGAAGCCACAAGAGGAAGACACTCACGTAGGACATGCAGCTGTTGTGGCTAAGCACACTCATGAGCTTTGCATCTACCCACTAGACCATGGAGGTGTAATGACCAGAGCACCTGCTGAAGGACCTCTTCTGGGTGATGGAAGAGTTTAAGGTGAGATGGTCATTCGGTTAAGTAAAAGGGAGGGTTTTCAAGGAAATGCGACTTCATTTTGGATTTGGAGGGTATTAGACAGAGCCATTTCAGACTGGGAAGACAAACTGATTGCTGCCCCTCCTGCGTATGTAGTGTGCACCTGGACTATGGGGTAGGGGAACTGGCCCAGCCAGTGACAGTGGGTGGCTAGCAGGGATGGCAGGACTGCCTGAAGGAGGAGGAGATGTTTATGCAAGTGTCTCAGCCCAATACCAGAACATGTAAAAACGATGGAGCTCCTGCCTGCGTAATTGTGGGTTCCTAATGCTAGCTGGAAATTTCCTGAGATGTTACAAATCCTGAGCTAACCAGCAGCAGTTGTAAACATGAAGTTTCAGAGCAGAAGTGATAAAAATTTATGATGGGGTTACAGAAGTGCTTTTCAGATTGCTGCTATAAGGAACACGGCTACCTGAACCAAAGCTATTCTAGTCAGAGCACAGGGTATCCAGACTACTTTGGGGCCCCTTAAAGATGGTGTGCACCCAGACTTAACCCTCTGGAGCCACTGGTGTTTCTGCCAGGTCATTGGTGATGCCCTAAAAATGTAAGTGTACTCCTCTCCCCGATGAGACGTGTTTCTGGAAAAACTGATCTCTGGTAGATTTTCATACTGGCAAATGCCATCTACAGGGCAGGTCCCAGAATTCAGAGGCAGAAGCTCTGCTTCATTCTAAAGGTTATTTCCATGACTGGTGAATTCTGAGTTCCTCCACCAGTTACCAGCAGCAAGTGCTACCCTGCCTTCCCACTGCTACCTATACACTGAGGCCCAGGAGCTGGACTAGTGGAACCAAGGAGTCCTGGAGGTCTGGGGCCAGCTGAAGGGAAAATTGAGGATTAAACACTAAATGTGGACTTACAAAATGTCATCCAGCTTCCTTGTGGTGAAAGGGGAGAGAGGGAGAGTCAGCCAACACTGGGAATTTCAGATGGCTGCAGAAGGTGACTTCTGTGCAACCAAACCAAAAATCTGCTCATGGCCATTGGCAGGTGTCGTGGTTTTGCAAGG